>JAYMGJ010000734.1:0-123462 GCA_037178675.1 Scleroderma bovista
TTTCTTGTAGCGCCAGCGTTCTTGCATAGGGCAGAGGTGTTCGAAAGTAATGGTAAAACACAGGTGATAAAGACATGCCTGTATGTTTATATAAGCGGGAAAAAGTCCCCTGACGTCGATGTCCTGTGTCCTCCTAACCCCTAAATAAGAGCCCCCATCTTGTCTGTTCTTCACCAAGTCAACTCTCAGATCTCTATTCTCAAATCGTTTCTCCTTTCATCGTCCCGTGTTAGTTCCTTCACATTTCTGCTACCTTCCTGCACTCAATTTCTTGTTTCAAGCCCTCCCGTACTTAAGTCACCTTTCGTTTACCCCTCTTCTTCCAGTGTCTTCCACCACTTTCTCCGATTCTTCCAAGCTCGGCAGCGGCGAGGACATGGACAAAGGTGACCCTTCCTCTCCCACGGCCGATACGGCCGGTCTTCCACTTGATCACTCAAATCGGCTCGCCACTCCCTCCCCTCCGCCCCGTGTCTCCGAACTCGAGGCCACGCAGTACTACTGGGGACTGTCTTCCAAACCCCGGCTGATTGCTCGCACTGGCGAGCCGTGGGACCCACCCTCCGGCCCGGAGGCATACCCTAGGGCTAAGGAACTTCGTAGCCCATTAGGACACTTGAAACTCTTTGACGTCTGGGAGGATAACCTTGCCCTCAAGGTGCACAAGATCCTCGACCAGAATCAGGTCAACTGGTCAAGTACCGATATCATGCGAATTGGCTACGCTGATGAGCCTGGCGGAAACGTTGTCCTATGGATTGGCGTTTGCCCTACTCCCACTCGCCTCTCCTACAATGTCGGAATCAAGGTTGCTATCCAGTGCAAGCGTCTTCTACTCAGCTACGGTATTCAGGATGTTGATGTCGAGCTGCGCGAATCTCGCATCATCCGCTGAGCCCACAGGACTATTAAAAAATGTATTCAAGTATATTCATTGTGAGGATTGAATTCAGTAATGTAAACAAGGGCTCTTTCCCTCCAGACGTGTGGAGCCATAATAGTATGGTTGCTGCAGAAAACAGACCTGCTCGCAGAAAGGCGGTCAGATAGTAGCATGTGATTGTTGTGCTACAGCCGCCCATTGCACGATGTCGAGATCAATGCCAACATGTCGAGCAGGAAGACGCCAAAAGTTCGACTACCTACAGGCAGTCGCTGTGGCTCCTAATTGAAATGCATGACATTAGAGGAAAACACTCGAAACCGAAAAGCACTCACGCAGTTAGCATACAGCTGTAATGAAGCATCGTCGTCATGCACATATGCACTTGGTGCAAGCAGTGCACGAGCAGCGACAGAGTAGATGCCCCTATCAACAGCGGTACCTTCAGGCCATACCTCTTATCCATAGGCATGAATTGAATGCCATCATCAGATATTGACGAAGTTGCACAGAGGCCATGAGAGAGGAATATAGCACGAAGCACGCAAGATCGTCAGCACCTCACTTACCAACGAAGTGAACGCACTGAAATAAAATGAAATAAGGATACACACGAAGATGACAAAGATGGTACCAGCCGGCGGCACAATCATGATAATGTAGTAGATGGAGTAGATATGGGGTCGTCGAGTAGTGGTGATGGGTCGCTGGTGCTGTTAATGATAATGATGGGGTCATCGCCGTCGTCGTCAGTGCTGGTAGTAGTCATTGTCGTCGGCGTTGGTGGTGGTCGTGGTTGTAGAGTGGTCGTCGGTGGTGGTCGTGAGCGCTGGTGGCTGTGTGGTCATCGTCGCCTATCATTGACGCTGGTGGTGGTGCGGTCGTTGTCGTTGGCGTCGTCGTCGTCATCAACGTTGGTCGTGGTCGTGGTTATGTCGGCGTTGATGGTGGAGGTGGTCATCATCGAAGAAAGTTGCAAACGTTAACGGTAGCATCTGATAAAGAAGGCTTACCTGGAGCATGTAAAAACGGTCGTGAACATAAGGGGGGAAGCACTGGGTAACGAACCGGCGATGAGTGCCAGCGGAGTCAATGAAGGCGATCGGACTCCGAGATGGTGTGTGGACGCCAACCGTGGCTCCAGCAAAAGATACTACAACCAAGTCAGAGCGCAGAACACAAATGAGAACATACCTAGTGCATACGGGTTGCCGCCCGAGGTGGAGTAGGCAATGTATACGAGCGACAGCACGGGTGGTGCAGAGGTGGTACTGGTCATGATCGTGGCAGCAAGGTGACCTACTAAGTCTTAGGATGTTACCTCGCACTCGAAGTATCGGGTGGGTGGTTAAGCTTTAGAAATTAGCAGTGAAAATCATTGGGTGTATAATTTATTAGTGCACTATAATACAGATACACGTACACGAGCCGACAACAGAAGCACGCTTACAATCAATTTATAATAACTTACCCTCCCGCTTGGCTTGCTGGACCTGTGCGAGTCGCTGACTCCGGAGTGTCATCGACGTCCCCTGTGCAGACTTCTTGGTCGTTGTGGCGGGTGCGGGCGGTGCGACGGTTGATTGCGACAGCGATATACGCGTGTCATCAGACGCGAACCCTGGTATGCGAATGTTATGGTTGCGCTCTATGCGTACGTCCGTGAATCACTCTGAAGAGAGAGAAAAAGAAGTAGAAATGGTGCTTACCAAGATGTAGTTGAAGGTCCTTGATTTCGAGCGTGTCTCCTCGTCTGTGCTTTGCAAGCCGGCAGCTAAAATTGGTGACCGAATCTATGAACTCGTCTGCGATCTGCAGGAGTAACTGGTATGCTTTAGTCCCACGACCAGCCTTCGTCTAATGAGAGAGAAGGAAAGCGAGACGTACATCTTCGACTTCGGGTTCTATCCGGACATTAGGGTCGACACTGGATACAAGGTCCTGGATCGAGCGCCGCATGCTCTGGTCTCCTGGCGTATTCTTCCTTCGCGTCAGGTTATCATCTACCGTTAATGTTGTCTCCTCCATCGATCTAGCAACGTGTGACGGCGTGCCTGTAGTTCGTAAACGGATACAAGAAACAAATCAGTGTCATGTTAGCTTGCGAAACAACACGCCAAACAGTGGGGAAGTGATCGCTCTAACCTGACATTCTCCCGCTTGCCATACCTCCCGTCAATGTCGGTCTTCCCTGTTGTGACGCGGGCCAAGGGATAGGGCCTGGATTTGTCGTATTGAGCGTCTGACTGATGGGATACCCATCCCCCGTCGTCGACGAGAGGACTGGCGCAGGGGACCCAGTTTTGAATGCGGACGTTGTACTACTCGCCGACACTGTCGTGGCTGTTGCCACAGCTTGTGTAGTTGACTATTGCAATGATATGACATGGTTAAACGTGACTTTAGTGTCGAGACGCACCTTCGCTGGTGTCGTTACAGTTGAGGACGTTGTCGACGCTATGGATACCGATGCCGCTGTACTCGATCCAGCTACCGGGGTCTTATACCTTTCCGCGTATTCCTTCAGCTAGAAGCACGGATATTCAGTGGAACCGTTTTGTGAAGTCCCTTTACCCATGTACCTGTTGAATCTGTTGGGAATTTAACTTTCCCTGGCGGGCGAGCTCCCCAAGCTGGCCCATATTCTGAGCGAGGAGTTGCGCAATACGCTCGCCTGTGATGGGCTCCCCATTTTGGTTCTTGAAGGCGTTTCCGAGCGCAGTGATGATATTGGCTGGGTTAGAAGACGGCTGTCCAAGTGTAGCTGGAGTTGCTGCCGCCGATGCTGTCGGCGTCGGTGCACCAGATTGTTGTTGGTCATTGGAGGCCATAGTGTGCAGACACTCGTTGAAGTTGTGTTGGTCAAGGGTGCATAATCGGTTTTCCCACGCTACGATAACGTCGTGCACGAACGACCCTTCTCTGATTCCTGAATATCAACCTCCAAGGCCTTGTCGACACGAGGGCGATGACCAGCCTGGCCCCAGCGCACCCTTCAAAGAGCCCACCATGCCCTCTCTAATTCTATGCCTTGTCTGCCTCATACCCCCAGACGAAGCGGCTCTAGACGCGATCAAATCCACCTAGTTGCAATCTCAGGTGAAAACAAAACTTGTCGAGCTCTCAAGATCGCACGACCAATTCTTTGTGCTGTCAGTAACAAGCTTCAACCTTTCTCCTAGTCGCGGTGACATAAGGAACGACCCGTGCTCACAGCACTTGTTCATTAACACCAGTCGAGCACAGCTTCTCCCAGCTACTGCAGGGCCAACAGTTACATAGTCTGGTGCAGGCAGGAAAGCCATTGACGTCTTCGTATGTACCCGAACAATTTCATACTGCTCTGACGATAATTACCGTACTGAATTTGACAGTCAAGTCACCGCGGCAGCGAATGTCCACCTGATTGTTTGAGCCTCCCCTTGATAATTTTGTTTATTCGTGGGCCGTAACCCTATTATTCGACCAGAGTCCTGAAGTTGGACCCCAGGCCATATTGTCTTCTTCGAGATATTCTGCTTCCATCTGTGTGATTATGTGGTTGCAGGTTGTATCATCTTCAGCGGGCCACTTACACCGAAGACTTCACCCCCGTCAAATCCAATTGCACCCTCGGCGATGCACTTGCCTTCGGAGCTCTAGGTAATTGGTCAACAGTCACGACAGTGCGTAGTTTGAGATCGAGCTCACCCTCATTCTCCCATGAATTTTGAATATTAAAGTCTAAGAATACTGTTAGTTTGTGTTCAACCTACTGGAACTCGTCTCCATCTTACCACATTGTGAAACCAAGAACGCGGGCATGACAGCATGACAGTCATTGCAAAGGGACAGACGTGGTGGCCGATTCGGACAAGTCCCTTTTAGCGTCACGACAGGGTGCGCGCTGATGCCAGATTCATATATTGACCTGCGGGAAGAACTGAACGGCCAACGGGTTCCGGTGCCCTATTAGACGGGGTTACATTTCAGTCAAGATGAAAGGCCTTACCAGATGGTAACCTTGCGGCAGTCCGTCCAAACCTGTACGGGTCCTAAGACTTATCGGAGTTTGAATGGGACTTACGGGACTTACCTTGTAAGGTAGGCCTTTTCCACAGCGTGCTGTGGACATTCTGACTGCGCTGTGTCGTCTCGTCAACGCTGTGCTTGAATCTTGACGGCAGTGAGCTTTGTTTTCACTGAAGCGATTGCTACTTGTCAACCCACTATGTCTGACCTGGCCAAACGTGCTCGTGGACGTCCGAAAGGGTCAAAGAACCCACCCGGTGCAAAGAACGTCGGAAGGCCACGCAAGAATGGTGAGCCGGCTCAGCCAAGAAACACCACTGAAAAGGGTGAGTTTCACAGTGTTGACTGTGCCCTGCTTCGTTTCCGTGTTGACACCCTTCCTTGTGCAGGTTCTTCGGCAGTGTCGTCTGCCGTTCCTTCACGGTCATCATCACTGGACGCATCTCGAACACTGGGAGCTACTGGGGGTGTGTTTCTCTCTTTTCTTTGCTAATTACAATGCTCACTTTCTTTGTACATAGAAAATCTACCTACGAGCAGCAGCCCATCCACATTAGCGATTCCCTCACATGCTGAAGGGGGGATAACACGATCGGATGTGCCCACTCAGCAGTTACCCCAGCGAAAGACACAGGGTTCAGTTCACGCCGAACAGGAGCGTGCTACCTTACCCGCGTGTCAACCGGATGCCAACATTTATGGGTCTGACCTGAGTGCTGCTTATGTCCTCGAGGACGAAGAAGCCATGGATGACGAGGTATTGGACGAGTTTGCACATGGATGTGATGAGGAAGATGAGGGAGTTGGTAGTCCGAATGATGCCCAGGAGTCCATACATGAAGGCGCCGCATCGCCGCCACCCCTAGATACTGCCAGGTCTGGTAGCAACACGCGGGCCACATTGCCCACCTGGCTTATGGCCGAGTACCAATCCATCCGTGAACGCCTTACTGCAGAGATGAAGAAAAATACATCAGGCCTTCCGCTGTGCTATCAGCGACACTCCTTCTATGATGGAGTGGATAACCCTTACCTCGCTGCGAAGTCCACGTTCCAGCTCTCTGCTAGTATCTTCCACCAGCCGCAGATTTTCGTATGGCTGCCGCATACTCTTGTCGACAAAATACCATGCCCAGCCTGCTATACTGCTGGTCGTCAGGCTGTGAAGAAGTCATGTGTCTACCTCCAGAAGCATGGCTTTGCCCCCTATCCTCGTCGTGTGGTTGACATTGATCGGAATGTGTACATTGTAGGTTATCGATATGTCTGTGGTCACAAGGACTGTGGCAAGACCTTCTTCAGCTGGACCCCAGCTGTCCTTGACATGTTACCACGTCCTCTGCGAGACCAATTCCAGTTCCGACTCACCTATCGAAGTGGGCTCACATTGCGGCTTGCATCCCTCCTCCGAGAGTCCTTCAGCGCTGGCATTGGCCCAGAGCAGTTCACGACAATGATTGAAGCAGCCCACTACCAACGATATGACTTGCTTCAGTGTCAATTCCTTGAAATGGTACTACACCGAAGCGAGAAGGGTGCACTCTCCACTCTTTGGGCCAAAGCAACCCCCTTTGGAGCATTTCGTGATCGCAGTGGCTATGCTGGCTTCGTCCCAAGTGCAAGATACTTTGCAAGGTTTTATGACATGCTTGTCGAAGAGTCTGCACCAGCAATGCGTCAACTCATTGCTTCACTGCCTGCAGATGTCATTAAACAGGACCATAGTTTCAAGGTACTATCCTACCTTTGTGCTCATTGTGGTTCTTTGTTGTTGACAAGTGGCTTTGATAGGCAATCAAGCGTCTTGGCAAGATTGAAGGAGTCCCAGCCTTCCATGCCCTATTTACAACAGTCAATGAATATGGTGAAATACGTTCAATGAACTTTACTCCCTCAAAGGGGCAGGATGATTGGGCCCCTGTCCTCGAATCCCTGCTGCCATCACTCAGGAGCTTTGGCCATGGTCCACCCAAACTTGTGTTCACTGACAACATCCGAGCTGACAAGGATCGACTTCTGTCTGTCTTTCCATCCCTTTCTACTGGTGTTACTCCTGTGCTACCAGCTGTGAATGACATGGAACCTCTCACTCTGCCCCCTAATTGGTCTTCTGTGTTGTTGACATCAACTCACCAAGTCAACCTTCGCTTTAACACAATCATGGACTGTCACACTGATGCAAACCCTGTTGTTGTTGGACTCTCTCTTCAGTGGCCAACAGATATCATGAAGGGTGTCAGTGGCCATGTGTCTCTCATCCAGGTGGCTTATGGGAATGTAGTCTATCTCATCCAGGTCAGCCACTGCCATCTGACCCAGCCTCCTTTCTTTCTCATTCCCTTCATCTGAAACAGACAATGTCATTTTTGCAGGGTCAATATCTTTCCCTCCCTCATTCCCTTCTCACGTTTTTGCAGTCCAGTGCATACCACAAGGTTGGTGTAAATATCACTGCCAATCTTGAATGTTTGTGCAAGGATTTGGCTCCATCATCTCGCTCCCCTCCGTTTTCTGGCCAACTGGAGATTGGGCAGCTGGCCTATGAGCACCATGCAGCTTCACAGGCAACTGTAGGACTTCCTGCCTTGTGTCGAAGCATCTTGCGACAGCAGCTCAACAGGGACCCTGCAGTATGCATCAGTCCCCTATGGGCAAGCACAAGCCTTCCAGCCAAGTTCACCAGCCATGCTGTCCTCGAGGCCTATGCCATGTGGTCCCTCTATTCCATCCTCACTACCATCAAGCTCCCAGAGAGGGTTTCCTCATCCACACCTGCTGGCACACCTGTGGTCATGCATGCACCTGATGGTCGAACCATTGCACGGGGAGCCATTGCACTTGATCGGCTTGCAACATTTGATGGTGTCAATGTCACACCATCTCGAGTCATCATGGTTGTACAAGAGGTCTGTGTTCCAGGCTACTTGATCTCACCAACACTCTTGAAATCCCATACACCTACTCCACTGTCAGCCTTTGGGAAGCCTCCATTTTCCATCCTTTGTCAAGCCAATCATCTCATAACGAAGCCAGTTTCTGCCATCACTGGTAACGAGCCCCCTATTGACATCCATTTGGACCACTCCAAACTGTGTGCAGCACCTCAACCATTCCGTGGTAGGGGCAATGTTGACCATGCCAGTTTTGACCCTCTGTCACTTGACAGTCCTCCATTTGTTCTTCAGCATGAACCTGACTTTAATGTATTCCCCGAAACAGATGGAGAGCAATCCATTTCGAGTTCAACCTTGGACCCGACAGCACAGGCAGTGATCAGTCAGATGGTCACTGATGTACTGCAGTATGAGCCTCAAAGCCAATCTCTCACTCGCAGCCGGTTCAAAGGTGACATTTGGCATCTATTCCACCAGTTCAGCATCCCACTCAGCCATGGCTTACGTCGTCCATTTGCTCGGGCACTCAGCGCAGCCATCTTTCTCACTGACTTGGATGATAAGCACGCTGTCGAAGAAGTGCTGAAGTACAAGGGCATTGCATACGAGTCAAAGCTGAAGTCTCACCCATGGTGGATCCTTTCTCGAGTTCGTCGCTATGTCCCTCCACCCGAAATCCTGTTCAGTCGAGTGGCTGCTGTTATGAAGACATATGGTCCTCTCAAGGATGCCACCTCAGGCGAGCCATTGTTCAATGGGAAGTGCTGGGACACGGTCAAAAATTTACTTGAGAACATCCGCAATGGATATTACTCAGATCCCCCTGATGTGCCATTGTTCTACACGATCGGAAAGGATCGCAACGGACTGTCATTATATCGATGCTGCCGTGGAACAAACGACGTCGAAGGTGGTGTTCACCAAAATCTTATCCGGTACTTTGAGTCATTCAACGTCTCTCCACGGCGTGCAATCAACATGATCTTGGTGTACTGTGTGCGGCACAACATTCGAGTTGGTACCTTGAACCGCACAGCATCCCGCTATGTCGGGCACTTCAATATTCCTCTCAAGAACCGGGTCGCATCGCTTTGCGAACGTGCTGCTAATGTGCTTTGTCAAGACTCAACTGATTACTATGGTGGCGGCGGCTGGGTCAACCTCGATAACTACGCACAAGCGAATGAACCTTTTGGCTTACTGCCTTTCAACAATCAGACGCGCCAACATGGATCAATGCTGCCATTTGATGCCAACCTTTTAAAACAGCATCCGAAGACTCGCCACCGATTCCTCAGTAGTTTGCAGGGCACACGATTTGCTGTTCTTCCCATTCATACTGGCGAAGAACGTAGTCTTTTTCAATCCCTCACCCGCTCGTCGCCTCTCTTTGCGGGTGCCCAACAGCCTGATTTCGTTGCATTGGCATCGTTGTTCAACAGTCACGCAAACGGCATCAGCATTTTCTACAAGGTAACATTTATAACATTGAACTGCTATTGTTGCCGGCTGCTTTACTGACTACTGTTATTGCTATTCAGCTACCTGAACACATCAAGGCCCACTACAAGACATGGCTCGACTATGTCAATGAGAAAGCATCTGTCACGCTCAGCATTGATCTCACAAAACGTGTCCGCGATCTTCTTTCGGTCCAAATTGGTGCCCCAGACAACATTCCAACCGCACGCCCACAAGTCCTCGCTGACACCAAACCTTGCGCCTCATAGTTCAAACGTTCACGTGTCACCTTGTGATTCACTAGGGATAAGGCGATAACAGTAGCCGTTTGCTTGTTCGCTCATCATTACCAATAGATGTCCTAGACGAGGGAACAGGATGAATATTAACCCTCTGTACTTCTTCAAGGGCAGGAACAGATAAGGCCCGAATCATATCCACAACAAAGGTTGGCAGAATTTTTTTGCCATTGCAAACGTCGATGTATTAGTCAGAAGTGAACAAAAGCCATTATTGTCGGGACATAAGATCTAGGAATGTTTCATTTCCATGTCTCTCCCATACAGTCGAACACTGCGTAGTAGTTGATATGCGGGTATAGAACATGGTTCATGAAACACCGGCTGAGGTCCTCGGCCTGAATAGTGGGTGCTTAAACGACTATCTTCATCTACGAAGAGAGTCTGGCTTAGGGAGCTAGTGGGTGCTGCGGTTTTCAGTGGCTCGTCATGACCACTGTCTTCCTTGGAAATTTCTGTTGCCAGGGGAGACCACCCTGAAGCAACCTATATATGATACTGACCATAAGGATTGTACCGTGGTGTTGGGACGTCGTGACGATGAATTTCATCCTCTAGTGAGAACTGAGGACTACATAGCGTTTGGTTTGAAACACAGGCGACGCTGTATTGGCGTTTCTGTAGAGGATGTAAATCGATAAGATTCATTCGCATCTACTAGGGTATCTTTGACCACGAATGCAAATTAATTCCTGCGTGAACACACGCAAATTCCATGCCCACCATCTCCTGATGTTCAGACTTTTTTCCATACACGTTGTTTCAAGAGACGGCGAGGCTTCTGTGGGTGTATAGCGACCCCCTAGCAACTTTCTTGAACGGCCAACACGGGTGATACGCATTCTTGCGGCTGCGGCTATGTGGTTCAGTTCGAACTTACAATTTGAGGTTTGAATCAAGAAGAGCAGCAATGATTTTCGAAAGGCTTGCGATGCAAGTAAGGACAAGGTGAGATATATAACCAACCCGGAATACTTGAGCCTTTACGTTGATAAGACTCATCAGAATAGTTGTCCACGCATCTGTACATCTATTCTGACGTGCTCACTGAGGGAGACGAAAATCGGGACGCTTTCGAAGTAGATTGGGCGTCTGTACGAATCTTAAATACCTGCAATTTCGTCCATACCAAGGTCATGCAATGCGATAGCTTCCGTAGCACTCCGATGCATATTCATTGCACGTAATTGCCAGGGAAAACACCCTGCATGCCGTTGAGACGGCCAGTCCACCAGTCTTCCTGGCTTTCTGTCTTCGTTATGACTTCAATACGATCACCAGTCTTGAATGACAAATCTCCGTCCGCCTTGGACGTAAATAATCAGTGGGTTTAGGCAATCACGATACATCAGACACACCTGAGCATCAAAGTCATATAAAGCAGTGACATACTCGGGCGCTGGTTTCGGTTTCGGCTTCAGTGGCGGTGGTGGCGGTGGCGGTCGTTTCGTCGCAGCAGCGCTGACGCCATTGTTGGTAGCGTTATTCGTAGGTGCAGAGGCAGAGAAGGCATAGGGTGGCGGAGGTGCAGAAGGCTGGCTAGGTGGAGGGGGAGGCACTTTCTTGATGTATGATGGAGGAGGCATGCCACGGGAGGTTGTCCCACTGCTGACACTGGAGGTGGTCATCACGCTCGGAGCACGCCCAATAGATGAGCCTGTGCCTGCTGAACGACCGGATTGTACCAGTTTGGCTTGAGTAAGCGTTAGTAGGTGGCAAAAGGGTGAGTTGGATCGGAGATGACAAACAAGTAGAGATGATTCTCTTCGTGATGTTGAGATCCTCGACCTGTCTCCATGCATCTCCCCGATTATTCTCATATTCTGACTGAATCTGGGATCCAGGGACGCTGGTGACATCATACCGACCCTCTGCAAATGAATTCATCTTCTCTAGGAAGAGATAATAGATGTTGAGCCTAGAAAGTGTGGTAGACTGTTGGCCGATCGAATGCGAACGAGGGTATTACATACTGCATATAATAAAACGAGTGGAATAGAGGATCGATAAACTGCGTGGCGAGTTGCATGAATCTTGGGATTTCCTGCTTGAGTGTGTTATTGATATAATCATACTCATTGGTCGCGATCTCGAAATCCTGCTCGAGCTTGAACAAATTCTTCTCGTCGCTCAAACTCTTCTCCTTCTTATCCCTGAGCTTTGTGAGAGAGTTACTGAATCGGTCGTAGTCAGTGAGCTTGTGGTCGCGTTTGGTAATCGTCTTGCGAATGATCTTGAGAACACCCTGGAATTCCTTTAATGGGCTGACGATGCGACTCTCGATAAGCTCGAGCTCCGGCGATATGGAAGTGCGGAGGTCTTCCATGTGTTTACCATACTCAGGGGTGTTGTTTATGGTGTCAGCTGCGGATGGATATTTACTGGCGAGGCTGAGCTCTCCTGATATTGGGGAGAAAAGGAAGTTGAAGTGGTTCGCAAAGGCATTGGCGGAGGTGAAGAGAGCTGGATCAGGGGAGGGGCGTAACTGACACGGCTGGCATGGGGACGGCGGGACACATACACACGACAGCTTCAGTGAAGGCTTTAGTGTCCTTCAGCAACTTCTCCGTGGCTTGCTCGAGAGTAGCAAAGTGTCGTTTGTAGTCGTCAAACTCGGGATCAGATGAAGCTGAGTTAACGGGAGATCAGGGAGTGTACTATCGAGCGGGTTGAGCAGGGTCATGCGTACTCTTCGAGAATCCGACTTTGGACGTCACGAGATGGGGTGTCCTGCACAGAACCCTTGTCAGACACTCTTGTTCTGGTTATCTCGTAGGCTACTCACCGCTTGATCGCCTTTGTGAAACCCTTCATGGTTGGCCAAACCGATGCCGCGGCAGGTGAACGAACGGAAGGATAAGTTGATTATATAATCATTTCTTATTCACTGACGTCGACCACTGATCACTGCCAATATGCCCATCCAACAGCCGTCCAACCAAATCAAGTGAGTTTCATACTGGCATCGCCGTCAAGCATCTCAAACATCCACAGGCTCACAAACGTTTCTATTGTGCGTCTAAAGAAAGGCGGGAAGAGATTCGAAGTAATAGCAGCTACACTTTATTTGTGCGCCGGCTTACCCTTTGGTCTTCAGATCGCTTGTTATAAGAATAAAGTACAGGAATGGCGCAGCGGGGTGTATGTCTGATCGTCTTGACTAATGGATACCTGAGGCTCAATAACAGAGCCAGCGAAACAAGTCTCGATGATGTCCTCCAGATCTCAAACGTATTCATCAACGTATCCAAGGGTGAAGTGGCCAAATCTAATGACCTCCAAAAAGCATTCGGGACTTCATCAGTCGATGATGTCGTCAAGGAGGTAGTGCAGGATGGTCTGCTTCCGATCTTTTTGCTGATACTCTCGTCACCCCCTGTAGATCTTGAAGAAGGGAGAGGTGCAGGTTGGCGAGAAGGAGCGTGAACATGATCTTACAGCTCTTCGCAAAGAAATTGCCACCTTAGTAGCTGAAAAATGTGTGGACCCCGCCACTCAGCGTCCCTATCCAGTCGGCATGATCGAGAAGGCCATGGCGGAAGCGGGCGTAAGTGTGAAGACTGGAAAGAATGCCAAGAGTCAGGTCCGTCTGATCTTCCATGTGTGAACTGCTTTTCATGTCAACAGGTGGCGGAGACTCTCCGACTGATCCAATCTGGATCAAAGTTGCCAATTCAACGTGCACGGATGCGAGTGCGGGTTGTCGTCCCAAATGTAGACGGTGAGCGGCTTGAGGAACAGATAAAGTCCTCAGCAGAGCGTGTTGAGCGAGAAGAGAAAGGGGAGATTTGGGAAATTGTATGTTCTTTCTACAAGATGCCTGGTTTCACAACACGAGGACTGATGTACTACAGGTGATGCTAATAGATCCGACGCAGTTCAAGACCCTGAATGAGCTGCTACTGAAGGAGTGTAAAGGAAAGGGTCGACTAGAGACACTTACATTGGCAGCTATGGCAGATAACAGCTAGGTGATCCTTGGGTAGGATTTACTCATCTAGTGCCTTTCCACTTTAAGTTGCAGGCGACTGACTTCGCCAGGTATTACTCATGACAAGGTATCGAGGATGACTGTGTCCGAGGTCCCGCATCGAGTCATATCTTCAGAGCCATGGTATTTGTACGATTCTACGTACCTTGGTCATGAGTTCTCTGTTGAGCGGAGCTGCATTTTTAGAAAATTCTGCCTACATCCAACCCAGTACTAAGGTAGTGGACATGACAACTCGACCCTAATCACATGATGCGTCACAGTGTGACGCTGTGCTGTTAAGCACTTACAACTTGCGGGAACGTGCGATACGATACGATACGAGTGGTACAACTGAGGGTGCGGAAATATAGTTGGGCAAGCTTAGACACGCAGGCAGTGGGGCAAGAAGACTCAGGCTTCAGATTGGAATCTCAATTTACTCTACTCTGAAGTTCATAGTCTTGGGACTGGCTGCGCGATGGCATCTGCACACGATGGTATCCACCATCCGCTATCCATGTTCAGCATCAACTTGCTGTTGGGTCCGAGTCAGCCTCAACACCTACACCCAGCGTTCGACAAGAATCTGAGCCATTCCCTTAAACCATCCAGCGTGCTCGTGGCCCTTAGGAAAGTAAAGTGGCTGGGGGGACATTGTTTGGCAGTCAGTCATCCAAATTTAGACTAATCATGTTAGCCGAAGTAATTTCGTATGTAGATGTTCAGGTTGCAAAATTAATTACAGTGACATCTTGGCAGTATAGGTCTACTACACCATATTGTCCTGTCCTTTGTTGGATAACCTACAAAACAGCGCAACAGATTTTCGAAATACCTTCCCTATGAATTGTTATTAATTTGAGTGTGTGTTTGTCACGCTGTATCACATGATTATGGTCGAGTTGTCATGTCCACTACCTTACTACAGTTCTCGTTTACATAGTCGTTGTTGCTTACGTACGCGATATTATTCAGTGTTCACTGTTCACCATGTCTACCGTCCTCGCGACACAAGTCAGGAAACACACAAAGGGCCCAACAAAGGCGGCTGGACGTTATTGGAAGGGGAGGGCACCAAAGGGGGTCGAAGCTGTTTCAGAATCGGAGGAGGAGGAACAGCTCGAACAGGAGGGCGATGTTCCCGTAGGTGGAGAGCATGACGTTGTGGATAAGGATGAGAGCGAGGAGGACGAAGACTTGCCGACGAAGGCACTCCCTGTGAAAGGCTCAAGAATCCAGGTTACCTTGAAGGATATTTCTATCTCACGGGAAGGGAAGGTTATTGCAGCTGGCCGGGATGAGTCTGGGCGGATGGCCAAAGGTGAGTGAATGTAGAATTCAACCTAAACAATAGACTTAAACGTTCACAAGAGGAAGACGAGGAAGAATCTGAGGAGGAAAGTACAGAAACTGAAGAGGAAGAATCAGCGGCAAGTCGTCTACTTGCACTTCATTGTGGTACTGACCCCTTGCGCAGTCTGGCGAAGAGTCCGAATCCGAAGATGAAAAGCGTAAACCTATGTTTAGACCAGTTTTTGTACCAAAGTACGAGGATATTCGTGTCTTAAATCCGAACCAACTACTTATCGCGTGTACCGATACAGACGCGGACGCGTAACAATAACAGAAAGGGATGCGATTGCTCAAGAGGCCGAGGAAATGCAAAAGCGACAAGAACTTGCTGCAGAAGAAAGAAAGAAAGAAAGTTATGATCTCGTCGCCGAAAGTATCAGACGAGAATTGGCCGAGAGTAAGAAATTCCTTCTCTTATTGTGTTCTGAGTATTTATGTAGCCTTCTTACAGAGGAAAAGGAAGATGTTATCCCAGATGTTGATGATACCGACGGACTTGACCCGGAAGGGGAGTTCGAGGCCTGGCGGTTACGAGAATTGGGAAGGATCAAGAAGGAAAAAGAGGAAGAGCTTCGGCGTGAGGAAGAAAGGGAAGAGATTGAACGGAGGCGTGCACTTCCGGAGGAACAGCGGATGAAGGAGGATCTTGAACGGGCCAAGAAGTCGAGAGACGAGAAGCCCAAGGGTCAACAGAAATTCCTTCAGAAATACTGGCATAAGGGTGCATTCCATCAGGTCAGTGGTATATTCGTGAATCAATTAGCGAAATCTCTTGATACAGGCTCTATAGGATGACGAAGTTCTCAAAAGACACGATTATACCGAAGCTACAGAGTCCACCGTGGACGTTTCGATGTTACCAAAGGTGATGCAGGTCAAAAATTTCGGGAAACGTAGCCGAACCAAGTATACGCACCTTGTCGACCAAGATACCACAGTGAGCGCTGGTGGCTTCGGTGGTGCTGGTTCCATCAAGTCAGGTGGCTTCTCTACTGATGGAGGTGGCTGTTTCCTGTGTGGTGGGCCACATCTTAAGAAGGGTAATCTGTTTCTGATGGAATGCGAGGTTCTAGCTAATCACGTTCTTCATAGATTGCCCTCAAAATACCGGTCTCCCCACTGGTCCCCGGGGGAAAGTTCCGTGGCACGACCACGATATTGGGGCTGATGCACGAGATCGTCGCCCGCCGAGAGAAGATAAATTGGGGCGTCTAGATAGTGGTCACAATACATACCGTCCTCATACCAGACCAAATCGATCCAGATCACGGTCAAGGTCGCCATACGAGGACAGACGGAGAGCCAGAGAAGCGGAGCATAACCGGGATAGCTACCGTGAAAAGCGCCGTCGTCTAGATTAGCTGTGGTTTGTAACATTTATGGACACCTTCGTGCTGTGGACCGACAACCCTTTCTAGATAACTGTCAATCCGATAATCAATAACCCCTATCACCATGTTACTTAAATACGCAGCCAGAGTGGGTTCCTGTTCGCCGTTGCCCTTGGTGACAACAACCTAGTGAGCAGCAAGGTGAGCAACCTACTCTCAACTTGCAGCTGCTGCTCACCATAAGTTTCCAGCATGGACCTCTACATGCGCCATGTAGCGCTGGCCGCAAACGTTGATGACCTCAAAATCGCGTTCGCCGACGTTCTCCATAAACCGCCCTTTCCTCTCAACCCTCCCTTGAATTTTGACCTCTATTTTTTTACGAAGTACAACCCACGACTAGGCAAGGTCGGAATACTCAACCTTCCAACCGCTGAAGCGGGTGCTATCTTTCTAAACGCGTACGGTGCATCCGGCGTCGTCGTCAAAGGGCGCCCAATTTATTTCAAACCTAGCATAAAACCGATTAATGAAGCTAAGGTTGCTCAGCTCAACTCCATTCCATGGAAAGACCCGCGGGAACTGCAGAGGGAGAGGGAGAGATTGATAAGCGAGGGTAGGCCGCATGCTCTCACCCAGTTTGCTTTTGGTCGGTTTCTCGCAGATGGGAAATTCGTCTCCGAATGTACTGCTGAAGGGGATGCCGAAGTTGCTTGCGAGATGGAGCGACGGGAAGTTCGCCTCACACTCCGCAAGCAGCAACGACATTCCCATCCTGAAGACGATATCATCTCGATGCTGACGATGCAATTATCCGGAGACACAACAATCACTGTTTCGTATTCGCCTCAAGTGGTGGTTGCCATATTAGAACCTCGTGAAGCTGATACTCCTGTCATATTCCTCTCTGCAAATACGTTTCCGGTCTTCAAGTCGGAAAAATCGGGAGGGCTCTTTGGAGGCGACAAGATGACCGTGTCCCGCATCCAGGGACTAATACAGGACAGACCTATGCCTCCTGGCTGTTTCAGCCTGATGTGCACGTTCTCCAACGACAGTGATCGCGATGCATTTGTTCACGCCTGCAAGACGAGGCTTCGAATTCACCATCGTCAACGCGACTCTATACCCGTCGTCGAGGGCGATGCGTCCTACGATGAGGGTGATCTTGAGCGCCTTCTTGTTCGCCTACCATTCGGGGTTGCATTCGAGTTGGAAAAAGCAGTCAATAATCGAATCATGAGCATCACAGGGGCTCTGTCCTTGCAAGACGAGTTGCTAGAACTATGTCAACCTCATTTTGACCACGACCCAGCTTCTATACTCAGGAAATTTGCTACCCACTTGGAGGAGGAGGGCTCAAATCGCAGAGGTCATAAGCGTCGCCATCAATATGCCCCAGGTGGCCATACTTTGGTTGGGCGATTCAGACATACCATCAACGAATATCTCGAGGAACAAAAGAAACCGAAGAGGAGACTTGCATCGTCGAATCCCGCAGCTTCCTATACCTATCAGCTGACCTTAACGCCAACACGACATATCTTGGAAGGTCCAAGTGTTGATCAATCTAATAGTGTTCTTCGTAAATTCGGTAACAACGAATGTTTTCTTCGCGTCTCTTTCCAGGACGAGAACGGCTCGAAGCTTCGAGGGGACTTTGAAACCTCGATTAGTGACCTGTTGGCGGAACGTTACCGACCGATTCTGCTGAATGGTTGTCGGGTAGCAGGACGCGAATATAGTTTACTCGGTTACTCCATGAGTGGTCTTAAAGAGCACTCCATGTGGTTTGTTACTCCCTTCAAAGATGCTGGTGGTAAAAAATGGGATGCAGAAACCATCAGAGATAGTCTGGTATGTGTTTTCGGGCATCTCTTCGACGTGGTGTTAACACGAACTAGGGGGACTTCTCTAGGACTTCAGCACTATCCGGCGAGACTTGGTGCTCGTTGGTCTCAGGCATTCTCTGCTACCGATCCATCTATAACTGTTCAGCCCAACGAGATTATGAAAATCGATGATCGCAAGTCACCATCTGGGACTGAAATGACAGACGGATGCAGTCCTATATCCACTGACCTCATGCGTGCAATCTGGACGGCGTACCAGCGGACAAGGCAACGCACCACGAAGAATAGCCGTCCTTCCGCTCTACAGTTTCGTCTCGGAGGATCGAAGGGAATGGTTGTCGAGGATAACACACTTGTCGGTAAAGTAGTCTGTCTCCGGCCTTCCCAAACCAAATTCGAAGCGCCGGATAACCGTACATTTGATATCCAAGCCACCTCTTTGCGCCCAAAGGCGATGTTCCTCAACCGACCACTCATCACATTGCTAGAGTTTCTGGGTGCCAACTGTGGCCGCATAACTGAACTTCAAGACGTCGCCATCAACGAAGCACGATCCCTCCGCTCTTCTATGGTCGATGCATCCAACGTGCTCCAACAGCATGGATTAGGTGCATCGTTCAACTTCCCGTCCATGCTTAGCAACATAAAGAAGGTACTTCGTTTGGACTTCGAGATGGACGACGGTCAGGTGGGCTACTGCAGCGACCTTTTGGCTAATTCCCTCGAATGCTCCGAAACACATATTTTGCGGGAACTCAAGTATCGCGCTCACATCAATGTTCCTGGATCATATACACTGTATGGGGTGTCAGACGAATGGAATTGCCTTGAGGAAGGCGAGATATTTGCCACGGTCTTCGATCAGAAGAAAGGGATACTGGAGGAGATTGAGGGCAGTATCGCAATCACTCGTAGTCCTCAAATCCACCCTGGGGATGTCCAGCTTGTCAAGGCAGTTAGGCGAGACCAACTCAAGCACTTGACTAATGTTGTCGTATTTTCATGCAAGTGAGTGGTCTGATACTGTCGTGGGATCGTATTGACTCTGATAATACTTAGGGGTGATCGACCATTAGCATCCTGTCTCGGTGGAGGAGACCTCGATGGTGACGACTTCAATTTGATTCTGGACGTATGTCTCAACAATTTCTTCATACATACTTGTCTGACTGGATCCCCAAGCCCGACCTGCATCCCAAGGAGACTTGGGTTCCCGGAGCATACAAATCCCTTGGGAACAAAAAGACGGAGCACCCTTGCGGCATTCCCGATGTCGTCAATTTCATCTTCGACTATGTGAGTACAGTGTTTACATCCTTGTCCTTCACTCAAATTTTCTTAGATCGAGTCAGACTTAGTTGGTCAAATTGCGATAATGCACTTGAGGTTCGCAGATCTCAATGACCCCGGGTGTAAAGAATGTCTTGAGCTGGCAGAGCATGCATCCCATGCAGTGGATTTCCCAAAAACTGGAACGCCTGTGAAGTTCCAAGATATTCCGAGGCTGAAGAAACAGCCGAAGCCGGACTTCCTTTCACGCGAAGGACGAGATTCGACCGGGGAGAATTTCTACAATAGCAAGAAACTACTGGGTCACTTGTTCCGTCGTGTCCCTCTGGAGCACTGGATCCCAGATGAATGGAACGGAGTAGAATCCCCTTCCAATGGTGAAGTGATTGAACACGCTTTACGTGGTGTTGGGCTGTACGGGCTCGGGTTACCTGCATTAGAAAGGCCGCTCGAGGAGCTCCACAAGGAAATGCAGTACTTGCTTGATGAGTACTGCGATCAACTAAATGCCATTGGAAAGGTCCACACACTTTCGAGGAACAAGGATATCCCTGTTTCAGAAGCCGAGCTCGTCAGCGGGACCCTTATGGCAAATTGGTCGGACCACCACCGACGCCGAGAAGCGGTCAATGCTATGAATTTGCAAGTGAGTATAAATTGTCGATTGGTTATTCCTGAGCATTGTCTCATATTGTCTAGACACATGAACTTGTCCGTGCTGTGCGGGCTGAAATGCGAGCGAGCGAGGCGGACCATCAACAAGATGAGGATGAGGATAATACCTTGGACGACTATGACTATGATGAGGAAGACTTTTATCACGAGAATCGGTTGATCGCTGAGCATTTCAAGCGTGCTTGGGCGGCGTGGTATGTCGCTGAAGAGACTTTACGTGGATATCCGGCCTCCTATGGTCCTCAAAGTTTTGGTTTCATCGCTCTCGGAAGAATGCTAGAATTGATCAAAGCAGCAAAGCAACTCCTTTGACACGGCAACCTCAACGCCAAATACTTGGTTCAATTGGGATGTAAATGTATATCTTGTCGCAACACTTACCCTGCTTCGTGTAACAAACGTTTCTGATCATTCTAAGAGTGTATTTTCATGAAAATGATACAGTCATCTATATTTACATGTGCAGCTTTCTCTCCATTTCTGAGTGGATACTGAAAGACGGGCCGTGTTCCATGCCTTGAAGTGGGTTACGGTATGCTTAGCACGAAATACCTGGAACACACACCTAGGAAAAAGTCGGATGGATCCAAAGTTTCATCTCGTCCCATCAAAATGTCAAGATGGACATTGCTACGACGCAAAGTAGGCATGTGTGGGTGCTGGAAGGACAATAATTAAGTTAAGCATCCAGTATGGATCCCCCCATACTTACGGTCGAAACCATCTTGCGTTCCATAAGTAGCCGTGCTGGAGCATGGAGGCCATGTAGGTTTCGTAACATGGTTAGCTTGAGATTATCTTGGGTTTCCTCCCACTGCAAGACGATTCATCAGAATCCACTATATCGGAGCATGGGAGCACGTACGCGAGTGAGACGGTGTTCGAGGTTGTTGCTAGACGATCTGGTTTCTGCTGCGATGCTGCGAGGTCCATACTGTAATGTATCGTGGACGCCAAAACTGTTAGCCGTGTCTTTGAGTGATGCAGACTTGGATGGCGCGGCTGGTACAATGCGCATGGATGGCTGCTGTCGTGGCACGAATCAGCTACTGCTCAACGATGTCAAGGCCGGTGTCATTCTTACCATGATCATGGAAGAGGAAGTAGTGCTAAGACGCGTCATTCAGTGTGTGACAGCCAGTGTGACATTTCCCCACAGTGTGACACTTATCGAGTCCCTTATAACCACGGACAGCTCTGGGCACTGCTGGTCTCCAGCTTTCTTTCTATCTAAGCATATCTTCACGCCAGCCCAATCCCAGACCAGAGAACCATTTCACTCACCGCCGTCGTGGAAGTCCCTGACATGTCCAATAGGCCCTCCAGGTCCCCCAGCATCCCAATTCGGGGCACAATCTCATCCTCACCTGCCCGCAATATAGAAGCAGTGATTTCTATACCTTCCTCCATCAATACGGCCCAGTCACGACCTCGAGTAGTGGGCACAGGCTTGTCCGCAAGGACCAGTGGAGCACATGAACAAAGATCTCTCGGCTTATCCTACGGCCGCCTCAATAATGCTATGCCATCAAGTCCACCCACGAGATCTTCCGCTCGCTCCCTGACCCAGTCTGTTTCTGACCGTGGATCCTTCGTTCCGTTCTCCACTTATGAACCACGTGTGATTAGAGGCGACTCCACACTCAATCCAGATATCGCTTGTACCTCGACCTCGTCTGTTTCACCTTCACGCACTCGACGACCCAGTGGGACCAGGGCCTCGAGCACCCAAAGGTCGTCAGCACAACATTCCACATTTGCCAACTCGGAACTAGCACCCTTTCCTCGTCCAGCGTATCTCGAGTATTCCGCCTTGCGCAACCTATTACAAACGGAAGTATCTTCTACACACCCTTCCCGTAGAGCAGAACCAGCTTTGAGGGCCGATTATCCCTCTGGTTCCAGGAGGCCCCGCAGGTCCCCCTCTGTCGACAGCGACGAAGATGACTCGAGTCCGCCTCGGGAATTGCGCAAGACTCCTCCCCCAGTGGTATCTGCGACCTTACCGGCATTATTAATACCCACCCGGTGGTGTGAAGAAATGAGGAACCCGCTGCTGACCGTATCAAGCGATGGGATGGAGCTTGTTTACCAAGGTGAATCCAGCGTTCCATGTCTAGTGAAAGATATTCATCTCTTTCAGGGACACCTAGCACAAATGATAAAGATACCGCTACTGCTCGCACAGCAGTTCCTGTCCCGCCCGCGTGTGGTATATATTACTTTGAAGTTGAAATAGCAGGCAAAGCGCAGAAGAGGTATATCCGTGTATCGATACTATGAGCTCTTACTAATAGACTGACCAACAGTCGTGTTGCTGTTGGGTTCGAATTCCAGAATATAATATGAGGTTTGTCAATGACGTGCACAAACAGCTTTGTAGGTCGCGACGTCAAGGTTTCCCGTTTACCAGGATGGGAAAAGAACTCATGGGGTTATCACGGAGACACTGGTATGATATATTCTGGTGACAGGAGCGGTACTTCCTTCGGATCTCTATTTGGGGGTAAGTGAAGCGTTGTCGTACATGGCATCTTTGCGATTTACGTGTTGGGTAGTTGGAGATATCATTGGTTGTGGTGTTGACCTCAGCCAGAACAAAGTGTTCTACACGAAGAACAGTTCTCTTCTTGGTAAAAATATTCTCGCTACGGATACAACTTATCCTGATCAGGAACTCTAGGCACCGTGTTCGACAACGTTGGAAAAGACGGTGATATCTATCCTGCTATTGGGCTCTGCCACATGGGGGAATCCATCAAGGCCAACTTTGGTCAGGAACCTTTCAAGTACGACATAGAGGATCATGTGCATCAACAACGTAACCAAACGTGGGCGAAGATACAATCCTTTCCCTTGAAATGGCCCAGCGAGTGTAAGCCCAATGAGGGTACTGGACCTGTGCCGCTATCTGTTTCCGACGAGAGTGTCAAAATACCGATCGACGAACTCGTACTGACGTATCTGTCACATCACGGATATGCCCGCACTGCGCGCGCATTCGAGGCGAGCTGTAACATTAGAGGAGGCGTCCAGACATCTCCATCACCGACACAGGCGACCACATCATCTACTCTTACGGAGGACTATGGCATGGTCACGGACGAGACTTCCACTGCCATTTCCCCTTCTCATAAACCATCCAGAACCGCCGCAACCGATGATATTGAGATCCGGACACACATCGTACAATCCGTCACTGTAGGTGACATTGATACCGCGCTCACGGAAACGCGAGCGTATTTCCCCCTTGTTCTCGAAGCGGACGCAGGAATCATGCTTTTTAAGCTCCGGTGCAGGAAGTTTGTGGAGCTTGTATTAGAAGCAGCGGAACTGAAGAAAAAAATGCGAGCGGAGGAGTGCGGGATGACCGTTGGTCCCGCAATTTATGACGATGCACAGAACAGTAACGGTGCCAAGTTCTTTGCTGACGGCATGGACATGGATGTCGATGACGAACACTTAGGAACGGGAATGAGAAATCTCACTAATGGGAATGCCTCCAGCAGCCGTATTGAAATCCCTGCAGCTATCGGACGAAAGCCTTCTTCGAATTCCGTGCCTGTCAACTTGGCAGCTGAAACTGCTATCCAGTACGGTGCTGCGCTGGAAAAGGCGGTGATGTACGGACAGGAGTTGGAGACAGACTACAAGCATCGCTCGGAGGTCCGAGCGATTTTTAAGCGGACATCCGTGATTATGGCTTACTACGACCCTCTCGAAGCGGGAGGGGACGCAGCTGCAGTTGCGGGACAGTCCGCAAGGGTAGCTCTTGCGACAGAGTTGAATCAAGCCATTTTGCGTAAGCATATCCCCGATTGACAAGAAACAACTGATGAAGTTTGTTTTTCGTAGAATCTCAAGGTCGACCTGCACAACCCTTATTGGACAAGTTGTATCGCCAGACCGCTGCCTGTCTTACGCAGCTCGCTTTGCTAGGGAATGGGGCTGCTGCTTTCGTGGACATGCAGAAAGAATTATTGGACGGTTGATAGCCAACACATTTAGTATCACACGGATTTCCAACTACGTCCCCACTCAGAACGTTTGTGGCTTGCATGAGTATGTGTAGAATTACAGCTTGGGTGTAGGTAATTGTAATAAGTAATGGGACCGTATGCTATTTATGAGACGGTGAATGATTCACCGCACCCACAAGCATCCTTGATATTAGGATTATTAAATACGAACTTGGCGCTGCAAAAAATGTCCGGTTAGTGAGCCGTAACAAGAGTATAGTACGCGGGTGTACTCGCCTCAGAGCATCCTGCTGCCAATCCATTTCACTGCCGATGATAGAGAATAATGCTTTGCTGTCTATGAGAACCTTGACGCCATCCTGTTCAACTACCTCATCGAACTTTTCTGGCTGGTCAACGTAGTCAAGATGGTATGAAAGTCCAGCACAACCCTTGTTCCGAACGCCGATGCGAATGAGTTGGGGTGTGGGACCTTCCGACAAGTCTCGCAGTCGTTTTGCAGCATGAGGAGTCTGTTCGTTGAAGAATGTCAGAGTTCCGATTCGGAAGAATATCAGATGATGCACGTACAATCGTTATTGCCCCCTTGGTGGACCGAATTGTCGGACGGACCCGCTTGACCGCTGAAGGTGGGGAGAGTTCGGACATGATTGTGCGGCGTTGGAACGAAAACAAGAGCGCGGTGCATGCTGGTGACCTGAAGACATGGCTGATACGCCGTTGTGCGAGTGCGAGAACCATGAAGGATGGCCAGTACAAGACTGGCGAAATCAATTTCTCACGAGACATCGTATTGCATGACTCAGCACGGGTATGAAGCCCCTAATTCCTACCACGACAGCTATCATCATTCTTCCGGAATCCACCTCAAGAACTCGTATTGCGATACCGACCCTTTCATCATCATCGCTGCATACTGCTATGTAGCGGGTAAAGCAGAGGAATCGCCCAATCCCATCGAGAACGTTGCAGCGGAAGGCCGTCATTTTGTTCAGTGGTGCGTCTCAGTTTCTTTTCTCACCTTGACATGTGACACTGCGTTCTGTTCTAGTAACTGCAGAACATCCATACGGAATCAAATTGTTCCCGTCAGATAACTCGAAGCTGGGAGAGATGGAGTTTTATCCTGGAGTGTGATTTTACGGTCTTCCACCCCTGCTGCACACTTATGACGCTATGCCGAAAAGAGGGCTCTTCATCATTCCAGGCAGAGGCTGGGGTGTGTGGGTGAGATAACGGCTTGCGCTACTGTGGGACAGGAGAAGGCCAGCTCGAGCGTCCAGACGATGCAATACAGCTCGCATCATGGTCAGTGTGTCACTCGGAGAGAGGTAGGACTAACCGATAGATGTCTAGGTTGATGATCGATGATCGTCAATGATACGTATCGATCAGACCTATCTTCTCTACCCGCCACACTTACTCGCCATCACCATGCGCTACGTTATTCTCGTTCTGCACGCTCCTACGAGGGAACAAAAGAAAACACACTTGGTCCTTTCGGACGAGAAACGCAGGGCACGGGGCATATGTTTCCCCATAGTCGCAGTGAAGGCCACCGGAGCCGTTTCAGCACCCCGGTCGAAGTTGTAAGGCAGTGTGATGCCGAGTAGTAGTAGTCAGTCTATACACGGCGACACACTAAGATCTCAATACACAAATGCCAGACCAATGTTTCTGTTATTGTGAAGGAGCCAGAAGGGAAATTTTACATTGGAGCGACTTTGTAATCCAGGATCCTTCGACGGCGCGGGAGAGTAGACTTGCGGATTTAGCGCATTCTGCGAGCGGTCGGCCCATAGCAGATACTTAACAAGCTGTCGGAGTGGACACAGGCTGCTGGGTTCACAATTGGATAGGGAAGTAGCTTTTGAAGGAAATTGTATGGATGAGTGGTACAAAGTGCTAGGGTAGCCTACCTCAGATCATCCAAACTTTATACACAGCAACGTTTCTCACCGAAGGCCAAATAAAGTATGAAATCCGCCCGAGGCGGTTGGAAAAATAGAGCAAGATTGTCCGGCTTTCCAAAGTATAACGATCAAAAGTCTCCCAGGCCACCATCGTCGTCATCCAAATCCCCTTCCTGGATTTCTTTCGCAAGCTCTCTCTCGCGCTCTCGTGCTCCTTGCGCAGCAGCGAGTTCCTTGCGATGAGCATCGAGCGGGTAACGCATTGCCTGAACATCGAGTTAGCAGTTATTTCGTTTCGAACGAGATCAATACTAATCAACCGAAGTACAGGGGGTGATCGTACCTTTACGCTCTGATTATGGAGGTCCATGCAATATGTGATCCTTCGCATGTACATGTCGCTCACTTCGGGTCCATAACCGTTCTTCCTTCCTTCACACTCCATCCAGCCTTTCTCATGAATGATACGGCCTTCGATGACACCGTCTCGGATAGCCTTACCCACGATATACTCGGCATCCTCCTCAGAGTCGAGATGGAGTTTAAGACAGATGTCACGCAGGGAGATGCGTGAATATGACAGCGAGAGGCGACGGATACCAGTTTTGATGACGTTCTGCCGGAGACGGACGATCAAAGTGTACGTCTTGTCTGCCTCGAATTGCGCGGCATGCTTGGTCAAAGTCGTCTGGAATTCCGACAGTGATCCCGTCCGAACAGCTGTGAATTGTCGGCCTTATAGAAAAGAGGATGCGGCAGTGTACGAACCTTTGACGATGTCAAAGTATGCTCTGAGCGCCTTCTCGAGCACGTAATGTCTAAATATACTGCGATCGGGGATGTCACCCATAAGCAACTCGACAACTACGAAGGATTTGTGAACTGCTTGATAAAATCCAGGAGCAGTCTTGGCAGGTGGCGCGCGCCGGATGGCTTGCTGTAAATTGGTATGTGCAGCGGTATAGTTTAATTGTACTGCCTTTATGCGGCCCAGGAAGTAATGGTAGCGGGCGAACTGAGGGCTACTGGCGGAGGAAGGGAACGTAGTTTTGGAGACTAGTTTGTCTGCCTGGTCGTATAAATTGTAATGGAGATAATTTCGAAGCAAACGATTGATAAGTGAGGCTTGTGCATCATCGTCATGGCGCAATGCGGCCGTACGCTGTGCAGCCAAAAATAATCTGGTGGATAGAACTTAGTTCCCGTACAGCACAAGCAAACACACGTACGGTCGCGCATCGGCAAGTTCTCCACCGAGTTCGTACGATCGCTCAACGGCGAACCATACTTTTGCCGCAATAGGATCCATACTCCTGCGATTAAGAGACTGCATTTTTTCGATAGTCTCATTGCAAATCTGTATTGACTTTGCGTAGTTCTCTTTCGAAGAGTGGAGGTGGTGAATGATGAGGAGTCGAAAGTATATTTCCACTTCGGGGACCGGGTCAGAGGTAGGTTTTGATGGAGGTGCAGTAGCGCCTGTATTCTCGGTATTAGATTCTACATCCATCGCCCGGTCGATAACCGGGGCAGGTGGGAGGCATGCGAGTAAACTTGACTTGACTGCCGAGTCTTTGCAACAATCGCACATCACTTCACAGGAAAAACGAAAGGATGAAGCACGCACCTGCTGGATAGTTCTCCTCTATGGCATCCTGCAAAACTTTGCTGTCAATGCGTTTCCGGAGTGCGGTGAGTGATCGCAGGACCCGGTGAGTGAATCGTGGTTCGAGTTCGGCAACAGCCCGCTCAATGAGAGCGATGTTGGCTTTAATCTCGACCGTCGGTGCGACTGTCTTGCCCTCTTTCTTGGTGACCGTCTCTGTGGCCATGTTGTCTCTGCACGATGGATGGTCGAGACTAATTATTGTGATTCGTGAATGACGCGTCCTCCTTTGTTTTGCTGCCAAACAAGCCCGCATGCGGTGCAATGGCCTTTTTCTAGTTGGATCAACACGAAGTTTGCTGTAAATGCATGTCAAACAAAGGCTAATGTACCAGCATTGAATCCACAAGGAAGAGATGATACATTGTAGAGAAGAGTCACACATATCATAATGAACAGAGTACAAACAAGCAGTTACTAAAACAAGAGTTGGAGTAAATCTCAATCCATCTTCACCATGAGCAAATATCGGAGCCGTATCTGGGCAGGATCATAGACGATGTACTAAATGTACCTGTTAGTCGCCGCAGGTGAAAAATACAGAAGAGTGTGTACCTCATTGTATAAGAGGTACGCGCCAGGAGTGGACACCTGAGATGCCTTTCCCTTTGGCATTTGGCATCCTTGCAAAGGGGGATTCTCAAGTGCAACGCCTGCATCTTGCCACTCTGTCGGTTGAGTGGTGCCTATACCTTTTGTAGCCCTGAAATATGGACTTCACATACAAAATGGAAACAGAGAACATACTGCCTTACAGGTTATTGCTCGACTTGCAGGCAGCAGCAGCATCGTATTTGGCATTCGTCAGCTCGAGGTAGGGTTTGACTGCGACTTCGCAAAGTAGCAGGACGCCAATTTGATTGCTCAAACTAGTTTGTCTGAGTACACTGCTTCGAATGAACAGGCCACACGTACTGGGCATGACAATAGTTCGCAGACTGGAGGTTTTGTTAGGCATGACGGATGGACCAGTTCCACAGTACGAACCTTTGACATCATCTATAAAATATCGCGTATCAAAAGAGCGAATATAAACAATTGAATAGGGCTCACATCAGCGAAATACACTCCCTTGCCGAACATATATCCTTGTGATCCCATCAGGGAAAGGCCGCAGATTAGAGTATTCTCGGACTCACCAGTGACAGGAGCTATGTGATACTTTGCCGTTAACAACCAGAGTATCGAAAAACAAGACTGGTCAGACATACCTTCAGGCGGAGCGATCCGTAACCCTTGTTTCAAAATACCTTGCGGGACAATTTACTAATGTCCACCCCTGTAACAAGACACATACCAGCAAAGTTTGTTGTCCGCGAACCATGCCAGAGCAACATCCGGTTACCAGGCGCGATTTGATCGAAACCCGCCGCTGTCCAAGCGTTTGTCTCGGATTCTCTGGATAACGAGAATAGAGAAGGAACTGAAAGTTGTAGTCTATACTACTGACCTTTCGACACGGAATGCATTCATCACCGTCGCCCTGAATCGATGCGTGTCTCCATGGGTATCAGTGGCATATTGTACCAATGTCTGGAACTCGTTGCTGGATTGTAAAACCGGCTCCATCTTCGAAAGCCCAAGGGAGCGGAAGTGAGCGTCGAGAGGGTTGAGAGGGTTGCCCTTGTCATCTACGTCTATGCTCTCCGTGATCAGTTTATGGGCAACCTCCTGGAACATCATGTTAGTATATCTCTTTTTGGACCGAAATATGAGATCATACCATATCACCTAATGCGTCTACAAGATCAAGTTCCTGTGGGGACGTTGAGCATGGACAGCAAATAAAGCTGAGGTTTCAAATGCCTTTTTCAAGATAGCCATATCATTAATGACAGTAGGCCTGTTCCTCCCAAATGCGTGCGGTATGATTCTATCAAGACGTCAACATGCATGTCTCAACATCTGAGATCCGGAACATACGAATAGTATTCCCCGCTGAGCTGTTCACAGGCATGTTGGAATCCTCCAAGAGAGTTCGCAATGTCTCCGTTCTGTTTGTCGAGCACCTCAGCAAGTTTCTACCACGACGATTTACACGCATTAAAATCGAGTATTTGGAAATTCCAAATCAATTACCTTGAGCGCAGAGAAACCGTTCAGAATAGTTGACTTGGCCAGTTTTCCTAAGAAATAGTGAGGTAAGTCGGGGCCTGGAAAGCGTATCCGTCTTTCCTTACCGAGAGGGAGCTTATTGGCATCATAATTCATCGATGACAAGTGGGCGTCAAGCAATCTACACAACAGATCAACGGGTATAAGTGTAGGTTAATTGCCATACTGACTTCGATGAGAATATGAGGTTACAAAATTGCTGTAGGGCCGTTAGTTGACCAAAGAGAGGAAGAGGAAGCAAGCAACATACTTGCAACTCCATGGACAGCTTCGAGTCTGGGATTTGTTCGTCATCCTTTTTGCTCCCACTTGGCTCGGGCTTGTCGTCGTCGTCTTCGAACGATCGTTCTACAGACCAGTCAGTCGCGCCGTTGAGTCGCCTAATTGATGCTCACCAAGCCATGTGTATTTTCCTGGTGAAAGTGAGCAGAGCACGTACTAATCGGAATATGGCGTACCTTTTGCGGTTGTCATACCAAACCTCTGCTCCCACGCAACTCCGGTCTTTGACCTGAACTGCTTCTTGAACTCGTTGATTGCCATAGCCGAAGGCCATGTTCCCTATGCACTGCTCAGGCTTGGGTTGAACACCTTATGGGCAGCTCATACCTTGTCTTGTTTTTGACCATTTTCTCCGACGCGTCCCCAGCGAGTATACAATGTGCAAGAAGAGTCGTTACCAATAGGGTGTAGAAGCTGAATCACGTAGAACCTGCATGGGTGTGTCTAGCGGTATCATGCGTGGCACATGAAGGCAACATACTTGTTCTTGTTCGAACCAACTTCAGTTTGGTTGAGCATGGCATCCCAGACATTTTGGGTATCTGAATAGACGACATGTGTGTCTAGCGGGCGAGCTCTTTCAAACTTCGGAATCAACGAATGATGGCGAACACTTACTGATATGTGGGGACATGGGATCCACTGGTGCCTTTCCGCGCTTCAATACCGTGACCTGTAGTACATGAGCTTAACCTATACGAATTGACATGCATCCAAAAGACGGACCATCTTTTTCGGCACGTCGATGTCCTTTGAAGTAGACGCAGCAGCCTGGTCCCCATTCTTATCGTCTGCCTTGAGTTTTTTGGAAGGACCGGCGTCTTGGATGTCATTGTCAGCCCGTGCTCTCTTCCCCTTAGTTGACTTGGGCTTGGGCACCGAGACTGCAGCGGCGGCGGACACAGGCTTCGCAACAGCACCTGTCTGCTGTGCAGTGCTCGACCTCGTCGTCCTGGCTGACGCAGGCTTTGAGGCTGTCGCGTCTGAGGTAGCTTTCCTTCTGGGAGGCATGGTGGGGATGGGGATCTGGTCGAAGGCGTGGATATCGCGAGGAATATATAAAGGGGCGGACGCCATCCAAAAGGGGCAATCCCGACGTGCGGCGGCGGGCTGAGTCACGCGCGGCGCGGCTGTGCACCCCCGCGGTGTTCCGTCCGCGGTGACCGAAACGCAACAAAGCTTGGTGACACCGGCTCAGGCTTCCGAGGACGGAGTCGAAACGCGCGAAACCCCGCCCGACTAACCTGCAACGTGGGGGCGGGGTTTGCCGATGTGGCCACCCTCCGACGACATCACACCCCGAAATGGAAGCACCCTGTGATCACAGCAAGGGGTCACACTCCAAATGGGGAAACCGTGCACGGCTGGCTGCCTCGATGTGACTTGCTGGTGGGGTTCCTATAGCTCCTCCCTCCACCCCGTCACATCTCCCAGATAACTCCCCGGGCTATAAAGGCTCTCGCCAAAATGGCCGGATCCCCTCCCACTCCTGCGCACCGCGTCCACTCAGCCCGCCATGTCTGTCCCCCAGGTGCAGTTCGTCCACTTCCGCTTCCCAGATGCCACCCAGTGTAAGTCCTTGCACCACTTCCTCTGTGGCGTGCAGTCTTTCATACACGCTCTCAGCAGCTGTGAACGACGAAATGAACTTCCACGGTGTCCTCTGGCATGACTTCATGTCTCCACCTGCCTTCAATGTCCCCTTGGTTCCTCCCGACAACCAGTGGCCGTCGTTCGACTCAGTCATCATGTACTCACCCCCCTCCGACTCCTCCTCCCCAACATCGTCTTGCCAGTCGTCTCCGTCGCCCAAGGCTGGAGACGACAGTCTTCCTGATATCGACCTTCACCAGTACATGTCCACATTCCCATCGTCAGCAGAGCTAGCTAGCATGCCCATCCCGCCCTCTCGCGGGACGTCGCGCAACAAGTCCCCCAATCACGTCCCCCGACCGCGCAATGCCTTCATGCTCTTCCGATCTGCTTTTGCAGCTGCCCAGAAGATCAGCACCAATATCGAGCACGACAATCGTCACATTACCCGCATCATTGCGTACTGCTGGAATCACCTCTCTGAAGCAGACAAGCAAGTGTGGCGCGACAAGGCTGCTGCAGAGAAGGCACAGCACACGGCCAAGTACCCTAATTACCGCTTCTCCCCTGTTGGGCGTACAACAAAGCCAGTGAAGCGCAATGTCCGTCGCAATGGCATGGAAGACAAGAAACGTTGCGAAAAAGTCGCAGAGCTCCTGTTAGCTGGGAAGAAGGGGAGCGAGCTGGAAGTTGCAGTCAAACAAATAGACGTCTCCCTCAGCATTGAAGCCTCGGACCGCACTCGACAGGAGGCCTCTATCGCTGCTGAAATGCCGTCCAATAACTGGAAACCTTCGCAAGTCGACTCAGATGAAGGTGAAATTCAACCATTCCTCAGTCCTCTGTTACCACCGGCTGAGCCCAGAAGTCTGCCTGCTGAACCGGTGATCCACGATCAGGTCAGTCTTCTCTGCTTCCAAACCGTCGATCATACCAATTTACACGACGTGACAGGCTCCTGACGTGATGCAACCCCACCATCACCACTTTGCTCACATACCATCGGTTGACAATGGTGTCCTTCAAACACCCTGGGAGTACTACCCCATCCGAGACGGAATTCAGACGGCCAATCAATACGACCCATTCATGAATTATACCAGCCAGGACTGTCCCGACTTATCACCTCCCGATTTTTCTGGATTTTCTTGGAGCAACGACGGCTTTTCGTGTGTTAGTAGGTCGTCGTCGTCTTATTCATACTTCTGAATGGACTGCGGCTCATGTGTTGTGATGATTGACTTATTGCTCATTTAATCCAAATTGGCTCACCCCCACGACACCCAATTTCTTCATTTCAATGTAGCATCTTCCTCTGTCTCCTTCCCTCCTGTATCCTAGAGCTTTCGGAATTACAACTTCACGTCTCGCCGCCTGACCCGTTCGTCTTCGCTGCTTCTGGTCTTCTGTTCTTGGGAAAGTTGAGTAAATGCTGCGACACCCAGTCTCCCGACCAGCGTCGCGCATCCCACAATCTTGGCGCCGACGCGATGCATGCGAGCCACAGCCTCAGGTGAAGTGACACCGCCAGCCCCAACAATGACGATCTCTTGCAGTCCAGAATCGCCCGATTCCGCTAGAAATCGCGAGAAAAAATATACATTCTCAAGAGATAATGGATGTATCGCTTCGCCAGCAAGACCTCCTACCGCAGGAGGGACAGCAAATGGTGATCCACGTGTCTCGCCATCCGTAGTTTCGGTAGAGAAAACCAAGCAATTTCCTAGGGTATTCGTGCAGACGAGAAAGGCGAACGGATTTGTGGGTCTTCCGGAAGTCGCATCCTGGCGAGAGTATTGCTTGATTCCGTTAACAAGATCCTGAATCTGGGTGGCCACGACATATGGCGGTAATTTGATACCGAGTGTGAGGGTCCTGTCTGCCCAAAATCGTTCCGTCAGTGCATCCAAGAAGGGAGCGAGGGTGGCGAAGCTGTAGGAAGGCGGTGGGTGCCCTTTGATATTGGGACAGCTTGCGTTGAATTCGATAGCTATCCGAGAACTCCAGGAAGGTTGCTCTTCCCAGAGATCTTGGATAGCCGTGATCATCTCCTGCAGACCTTGGGGAGTAGAATCGGTGATGCTAATGATGAAGGGTTTGGCCGATTGTGGGTCGCGTTCGAGGAGGGCTCTCACCCATCCTATGTATGCAGACAGTGGGTGCGGAGAGTATCCGTAGGAGTTCACTGACGACAATGACTCGGTCAGAAATGCAACCTAGCAGACGATGAGAGAGTGTGCAGCTTGAAATACACAGAACACAGCCGCGCACTGTATGCGAAGAATCCTCTTGGAAGCCTGACAGTGTTGCGGTCCGTGTTGTCACGGCACCAGTTTGTGGACAATCATACAGCTCTGTGAGCTGTCGCAAGTCAGATGCCCATGCGCAGGACGTATTCAGCAATGGTGGGTGGACGACTATTTCTCGGACTTTGACCATGGTATGTGTGGGTCATAGTAAAACGCTCATCGCTGGTAGGCTGTAGCCTCTTTGAAAGCGGTCGACAAACAAGGACGTTTATGTAAGGCCAGATAGATATGAATACGAACGTCGAAGAAACTACATTATACATTACTTTAGGATCTCTTCTCGTTCTAATACAGACTGCTCTAGCTTGATGAGAATCGTAGTTCGCTCGGGGTACTGTTGAGTGGGAGTGTTGTGGGCAGTCACGCGAGCGGGCTGAGGGCATATTCAACGCAATAACTTTGGAGAGGGGAAATATGTCATACGAAACCCAGGCCATCGAGCACTGCTTCAACGATACCTGCAGCAAAGGACGAGCAACTGAGCTGGCTCATGTCTCTTGGCACGGATATGTGTCGTTCGACGAGCGGATCGTTGTCAATGATCATATCTGGGCAGGGGTCAAGTGTCAGGTCGCAGATCAAGGGAGCAGTTTACATTCATCCTCGTTCTCCACACTTTTCTCGATGGAGTCTGCGGGCCTCCCGAAGACTTCCCTCCATACCTGGGTATGAATAGACATCAAAGCTGGCAAGAAACGAATTTCCCGCTTGGGGGCCTTGGATGATGATTCCACACGCCATACCATCAGTTCGAGGACACGGATCCCAACGCGGTAGCCTAGGATGTTCAGTCTAGAATAGATCATTCTTCGGTGAACCTTTTGATCGGGCTGAAAGAGACGACTCACCGACGCTCCAGATTGTTTATTCCACTGACACGCTTTTGGGTGTACTGAACTACCTCTGAGAAAAGAAAGGCGAACGCCGACGCAGACACTTCTGCTGTCCGTGTCTTGTTGAGATTCCTGTCATAGGGCGTTGAGCTGCGGGTCGCGACTGGCCAAGGGTTGTGTTGATCAGGGGTGTTGGTGGGAGAGAGAAGCGCGCGGTGGGTGGGTAGTGGTCGTTGTTGTCGATGCTGGTGGTTGTCGCCGTCGTTATTGGTGGTAGTATGACCACCCGTCGATGGGGATCACCATCCCACTAATGATCGTCGTCGTGGGATGGAAAGGGGGAGGAGAAGACTAGCAAGACCCTGCGATGTTCGACGGGGAAATATCGAATTAATGCACGAATGGAGTTGTCGTCGACGGTTGATGGTAGTAGGGGTGGCTGGCGTCGACGTTGTGGCTGCTGGCGTTGTCACTATCGTACATAGACCCATGAATGTGTTCATTGCTGCAGTTGTGGGGTCGAGACTGAGGTGGGAGGGTGGTGGTATTGGCTGATGATCGTGGTGGTCGTCATCGTTGAGGTGGTACAGTCAGAGGGATGCAGGTCACTGGAGAGAGTCACTGCCAGAGATGGTGATGCAGGAGCTCACCTGTGTCACATCCGTCCGGGACCGATGATCCACATATCTTGCAAAGCGTCCCTAGTACAGAATCCTTAGGCATCAGCGGCAACGCGGAAGACCAAACCTATGTGTGGCGAGAGAGTCAGTGTCTGGGATTCGCCGGACGCACACCTCTTGCTGCCTCTCTGACTGTGCCACTCCTTTCGATCATCGACCCCAAGTGCAAGTACTTTCTACTAGTACCAGACGGAACCAGGACATGGGACCACGAATGCCACCCTCCATTCGAACAGGCGATCTGAGTCTTGGGAAAAAAGCTATCCTCAAGGATCTTGGCCACATCGCTGTCGTTCCACTTGATTACTTTAACACTGCTGTCTTGCCACCTCTTCACCCACGTATTGACATTCAGGACATCGAAAATCGCCTATGTCGTTCCAAAGCCTCGTCCAAGGAGTCATATCGATGGTCTTCATTCCCAAAAGATCCAGAAAAGGAGGCAAATCTCATCTTTGGCAGACTGTCTCGAGTTTTTGATAAAGTAGTGCAACTGGCAGCAGAAGGCACTGGCACCTCACCAAAACTTACATTTGCGCAGAAGCCTACGACCCCACCAGCATCTGAACGGGCGAATATCTCTCCTCCTGATGCCTATTTGCTCTTGGTCAACACCGAAAGTGTTGGCAAGTATGCAACACGTTCTGCGCACCGCTGGGATGACATCGCAGTCTCATTCGAGTTGAAATGCAATGGGGAATTGGGAGATGAGTATAGTGATGTGAGCGATGTGCTCCTCTCAAACTCTATGTAACTAATGTCCTAACAGAATGAAGAGAACATGATTTGGCACCTTCACCACATCATGTGTAGTGATCCTTGCCGGCGTTCAACATTCGGAGTAACGGTCAAAAATACACAAATGAGATTATGGTTCACTTGTCGATCTGTGACTGTTGTGAGCGAACCATTTAATTTCATCATGGTGCGTCACCATGTACTCTTTTGATCCACAAATGTATATATTCAAAAATTTGGCAGTTGTCTACCCAGATGATCCACTTGTTTTGTTCGCTAGCATTTGCCAAGGATCACGAACTTGGTTGGGATCCGACCATTCAGAGAGTGTTTGTCGGTGGGAAGACTCAATACGACATTTCACTGCAATCACAAGAAGGATCAATTTCTGTTTACCGCACAATGATGGTCATCTCAGACTTCAGTGCTGAGGCATTAAAAGGACCTGCAACACGCATCTTCGAGGCTTATCTGAAACCAGATGCCCTGGCAGGGAGCCTGCTAGACCATCCTGCACACGTCGTAATCAAGGATTCATGGAGGGAGTCCAGTCGGAAACGAGAAGATGAAATCCGCGCCGAGATCCTTTCTGACTTAGAGCAGGCCAAGGGAATTGAGGCAGCAGCAGTGGATGTAACAGTGGATGGGAAGATAGATGACACCCATCGACTCCTACACTCTTCACCCCTCCCTGATAATTGTGTTTGGCGACAGATTTCTGCTAGTCCAGCTTTGAGTGAGACCTGTCACACACTTAGTGTAGGATGTCCGCCATCTGACATCTCTGGCCCAGATGTCCCAAAACCTACTGGGATCCATCACAGAACACACAGCCAGGTTGTTTTTGCAGAAGTTTGCACGCCTCTGTTCGAGGTCAGGAACCTTGATGATGCATTTAAGGTGTTACAGGATGCCCTTAAGGGTTTGTTGTCGAAGTTCTTTGAACCTCCACAGCTGGCTCAGTCTTGAATTACAGGCCTTCATGTACTACATGGTATTAAGTGGGTCCACCGGGACATCAGCCCGAGCAACATCTTGTGCATAGATGGCATGGGCAAGATAGCTGATTTGGAATATGCCAAACGAATGGGCTCTAATCAGGGCCACGAAGTCCACCCAGTGTGTTGTGTATTTTTACATTCAAAGCATTGTTAGTGACATGACTGCAAAGGGAATGGTTCACTTCATTGCTTGCGAAGTTGCAGTTCAGAAATACCTCTTTCATCAATTATTGGGTACCAAGCTGCCTGAGTTTCAACTCTGTGAAGTTGTCTCTCGAGCAAAATCTCCGAAAGTTCCATTCACATGCAACCCCCTGCATGATCTGGAGTCTCTGTGGTGGGTCCAGGTGTGGCTCCTACATTTTTATGTCGATCAAGAGGGGCAGGAGCACTCTACTGAACAATTGGTCCAGTATCAGAGTCTGTTCCCTGGGGTATCTGGATCACGCCTTATTCCCCTGGAGTCTCCATTGGCATCCATCATACTTCCAGAAGGTTTTTGGCAACCAGCAAAAATAGTTGAAGAAATGCGTCGTGTTCTTCTTCAAGCATATGTTTTGTGCGAGTTTTCACTCCCACCGAAACTTGATGACCACCTGCACAAATTCACAACTTTCTTTGCCAATGCACTCGAGGGTGCTGCTACTGTCTCAAGGAATGTGATGCTATACAAGCCTGGGAAATACAAAGAGCCATGCCAGGAGGAGAGTTGGTGTAAAAAACACAGCAAAGTAAGCAAAATGATGTGATACAAACAATTGTATGATTTTAAGCCTCTCCCTAGTGGGTTAAGATATGCTAATGGGTTGTATTGTGCATAAAAGAGATAGTCTCCTTGTTTAAACGAGGTCACTGCAACTGGAAATGTGTCAGAATTTTTTGAAGGACCATGATAGCATGTATTGTCTTCAACATGTACTTTGGTAGTGTTTCAATCTCTGTTTCAGACTCAAGTAGCTAGTATTGTACTTCAATAAACAATGAATAGTGTGTTATGTCTATCCATTAATGGAGTCTTGCCATATCTCTCTTGTTGTGCACTTGTGTTCATCGAGCTGTTTGTCTTCCACATGTAAGTGTTCGCTGGGATTGTGGGTAAACAAGCATTCATCGAAATCACACAGAAGTGATGCTGTTTCTCCCACAATAGAGCTACATATGCATTGAAATGAGTCAGTTTGCCTGTTGGAGGGGCAGCCAGATCAACAATGCAATGGTCGATCATTTGGGCTTGGGAATGATAGTCGGTGAATGTGTATGCAGGTGTGTAGAGAGGTCGGTATTGTAACTCAATCGTGTACAAGGGTGCTACAGTGCTCATTTCCTCCTGAGAGAGCAGTGGGGGTAGTGCACAGAGTCGGAAGGCCAGGAAATGCAGAATGCATGATCTGTCAACAGAGGAGCCCACAAATGCAGACCAGGACAAAAAAGACCTACCAAAAACAAAAAACCTTGATGGTTGAGGCACCAAGGACATCGACATTGGATGTGCCAGATGCAGAGACCTGCACACGAGTGCTGAAGCATCAGTGACAGGTATTAGTACTAGTGCACTGATGGGATGATGATCCTACATGAAGGTGCACCACATGAGATGCAAGAGGAACCGCAGGAGCTGCGAGTGACACTGGTGGCTGCCAATTGAGGGCGAGCAGGAGGTGGTGGAGAGCATCCTGATAGCAGAGCACATGAGATCTTGAAAGAAACCAGCAAGGATGACCTATAGGGTCAACCAGGGAAATGAGAAGGAGTGATCAGGCCTCCAGAAAATTACATCCAGAGGAAGGTTGTCAGTGCAACATGAAAACAGAGAATGGCATACCTGAAAAACATGATGTGCCAATTGAGGGGGAGCAGGCAGATAGTGTGGGCAGCAACGCGAAGGATTCACAAGGGTACACAAATGCTTTGAATGCATTGGGTATGCATGCAGACTGTCCATGCAGACAACAAACTGTTGTTAGAATTCACGCGCTGAGTCGATTGGGGTGACCACAATGGGTGGATGGGTGCGAACCAGGTCCAAACGCGATGATATACATGGTACAACTACGAAGTATTTATCTTGTAGGTAGAACAGGTAATATATCAAAAACTAATATGTACTAATATGTCTTGTGAGTTTGACATGTAGGGACTAATATTCTGACACTCTCCCGCAAACGAAACAAGACAGTAAGTAATACGAAACAAACAGGGAGACAAGAGGAAGAAGAGAAAAATGTCCCGCGACTTTACCAAGACTGCTCTTCTTCTTCAAAGATGGCGGTGGCAGTGCCCTTCTCTTCCACTTTCCGTTTCGGGCAATTGATCTGGTAATGACCTTTTTCTCCGCAATGGAAACAGGTGATCTGCTCGAGTGGGCGGCGCGGCTTCGAAGCGATAGTGGTGACAGCAAGGGCGACAGGGTCAGGGCTCGTTACCGGTTGGGCGGCGCGCTGACATGATTCTTCATTTAGTAAGCGTGCCTTGACTACCTCAAGTGAGATGGAGGCATTATCAGCAGTAGTACCATTAGCAATGGCGGCGTCGAGGGAGATAATGAATGGATCATAGGACGGGGGGAGGCCTTGAGTAAGGACGAGTATCTTGTCCTCATCCATAGCAATATATCCGACTTCTTTCAAGTGGAACGCGGCTTGCTGGACATCAGCTATCCAACTGCCCATCGATTGGTCAGCACGCTTAGTCATCGTGTTAAACCTTCGACGGAATGTCATGCGCGTGGCGAAGCCCTGGGCACGGTGCATGCGCTGGAGCTCTTCCCAGAGGACATGGGGGTCAGTGGAGTGTGTGTGCGGCAGCTGCGATGGTTCGAGGCGGAGGACGATCTCAGCATGAGCTTTGGCTTGGCGGCGCTCAAATGCTTTGACAGCTTTCGAATTGGGGGAGCCGAGTGGGCAAGTCTCTGATCCCTCAACAACTTTCCATAAACCTTTCTTAATCAAGGTAGATCGCATGTACAACGACCATTCCGCATAGTTAGATTCATTCAGGTTCGCGAAGTGCAGCGACGAGTCTGGCATGGCGCGAGATCTGTGGCTGTGACGTGTGACACGTGACGACAGCGGTGATTTGGCTGCAACAGATAACAGCGGGGGTTCGACAGGGGAAACGGTACGGCGGAGACGACGACGATGATTTGGCTTCGGCCCCAAATGGCGGTTACGACGGCAAGAGAACGACAGTATGACGATGATACAACGGCAAGAACGGTCAACGACAGGGGGTCAACAGCTGCAAAGCAACACGCACAACGACGAAGAATATCGCGTTTGTAGTGTTGCCGTCGAAGTGAAGTCGCCTCGATGTGACGCGAAGTGACTCCGCAAAGTGGCACTTCGTTGTCACTTCGACATTTCTGAACTCACCTGAACTACACCTCGAGTACTTCGCGAACTACCTACACAAGTATTTTACTACTTATCAAAATAGATTACATACCCCTGTCTCAGCGTGAAGTACAGTAGGACTGAGTTGCACTCGTAGGCAGACAAGTTATCTTCGTACCATAGACCTCTATTACATCACATTTGTCCAAGTTGCGTCTGTCACAAGTCTTGGTCTTGGCCCGCCCCCAAACAACAAACAGTTTGAGGACTCCAACTGCCACACTCTCGTTCTGCGATGCAGGACAATAATGCCCAGACTTACTACTCCCACAGCACTGGTGAGCTTTCGCAATGGTCTGTGCTGTTCCACTCAGGCTATGCCTCTCCTGGTTCTGTACCAGTTTCTATTCCCGCTCCTGTTTCCAGCAATCTTTCAATAGGACCCTTGGCTCCAACACGGCGTAGTTCCATCTCACCTTTAGGAACACCCCATGGAACCTTCGAATCACTTCAAAACTTATCATCCAGCCCTATAATGCATAGCATGCACTTACAGCATGCTGCCGCCACATCTAGTGGCCCAGGTATGGTGCTACATCCGGGGATGTTAATCAAATTATTCTTTAGGTTAAAGAAGCAATTTTCCCACTGCTCTTTCATGTCGCAATGGATGTTTTACCAGCACAGGCGTCTTCTGTCCCATCGGAGCGTGTGTTCTCATCAAGCAAGCAAACATGCACTGACCTTTGCAACAATCTCTCGCCCAAGATCATTGAAGCCCTTCAAATCCTCAAATTTCGATACAAACAAGGGAGACTCGACTTCACTACAGATCTTGTGGCTGACGAACAGGACTACATGATTTCTGGCCCTATCACAACACAGGCTGTGGATGAGTTGGTTGCGAGTGGGAAATTTGACGAGCTTGCAGAGCTATATGCTAACGAGGATGGAGATGAATAGGTTTTTCACGTACTATACTTTTGCTACCTTACTTAATATCCTGACACCTAATCAAAATATACGGCGCTGATTGGCTGGGCCATTGGTCCGTCCGGCCCGGGAACTACTTGCCACTTCGCAAACTCTTGCGTAGTCACTTCGTTGTACTTCGCAAACAACGAAGTCACACGAAGTAGTCACTTTCTCAACTTCGATTCACTTCAGTTCAATCCGCGGCAACACTACGCGTTTGTGTTAGAATTCGCGCGCTGAGTCGATCGGGGTGACCACGATGGGTGGATGGGTGCAAACCAGGTCCAAACACGATGATATACACGGTACAACTACGAAGTATTTATCTTGTAGGTAGAACAGGTAATATATCAAAAACTAATATGTACTAATATGTCTTGTGAGTTTGACACGTAGGGACTAATATTCTGACAACTGTGGGGATGTCAATGGAGTCGAGATGCCATGAGAGAGGTATAAGTAAGCACAGATGTGCTGACAAGTCAAAAAAGGTTGTCCGGATGCCAACAATCAAGCAAGGCGGCCAGTGATGTGGGCCGTAGATGGCCACCCTGAAGTCTTGGAAGCATGCGTTAGCATGCAGGCGACGTGAACTGTCGAGGATGGTTCAATTCACCACGTGAATGGCTGTGGGAACTGTATGAATGGGCTGAGCGTGCATACGGACATGCATGGTGTTGCGAACGACACAGAAACTGCTGAAAAGCGGAGAATGTCAGAATGCATCCAGTAAAGCTGAGGACATGAAACTCACCTGATAGTGCCATACACCCAAGGTCAAGCGACATGAGCGTGCCGATTGATGGAAAAGGGTCAGTGCAGGTGATAGCGACGTACACATACCATGGAACCCGCCAAGTGAGGCACTGGTGATCCTAAGTTGAAGATTTATCTTTGGACAGGTTGAGGGCAGAGACGAGAGGATGGTCTAACATGGGTCTGCCCAGGTAATGCCCAGGAGGTATGGACAACATCCAAAGTCAACGATCATGTTGGGACTGATACGTACTTGTGTAGCATGTGCTTGATCAAAGTAGAAGCCTTTCTTGAGAGGGAGTGTTTGTTCTCGAGCCACATTCATTGAACTCACATTGCAGCCAGAGTGAATACCATGAAATGCTGGTTAGTACACCAGAGCATATACAAGCCATGAATAAGGCGTGTCCTAGCACTGAATGCTACGGTCAGGTCTGCATTATGCACATCCGTTTCCCTCAAAGAACCATGATCGTTCAGATTTCGGCCACTGTGTGGAAGAACTCAAGGATATTGGGATGGTGTAGTGTAGGGAAGAGACAGTACTAGTAGTATACATAAGGTACTAGAGAAGTTACTGTAATCTGCTGTGCTTTGCAGGTTGACTCCCCTCCTCACCATCCTGATCTGGCTCTTTGCATTTCCCAGGCTCATATAGTATCACATTCTTTGAGAGAATAGTAGCACTCTTGAGTGCCTTGGTGAAGAAAGCTGTGAGTTTGGGGAGGTGGTCATTGAGTTTCAGTGGTAGTGATTACTCGCAGAAAGTATATGCTCCAAGAAGAACACAACACATCTCTTCAACTATTGATGCTGGCTGCTGAAAAATTTCTGGAAGCACAGTGAATTCCAATTCAGACTGCAGTGAAACAACCTGTGATGCTGAGTCTACCACCCTGGGGAATAGGTGGTGATACTGGACCAATTGTTCAGTAGAGCGCTCCTGCCCCTCTTGATCAACATAAAAATGTAGCAACCACACCTGGCTCCACCACTAGAGTTTAAAAGTCCAGTCCAAAGGACTGCAAAAAGACCGGAAACTGGACTGGACTGGACTGTTTGCAACTGGACTGCAGTTGCCAGTTGCCTACTTTTGAGAATGATGAAAAAGACTGGTTGCAACCAGTTGTAACCGCATTATGTAAGAAATACATATATGGTATAAAAACCCCTATATTACAGGCTAACTTTGGCTTGCAGTGGGTCTTAAGGGGTGTAAAATTGATCTTTTTGGATGAAATATGGCACAAATAAATATGTAATGACTTGTATATAATTACTACAGTCTATAAATAGTATTTAGATGCTATCTGACACACCTTTGATGTGAAAAACATCAATAAAATGCAAAAAAAAAACCGGTTTGGACCGGTTTTTTAGCAGTTGGACCAGTCTTTTTGAAAACCAGTTGCAACCGCTTTGGACCGGTCTTAAAGCGGTCCATGAACCATTCCCAGGCTTGACGTTTGGCTGAAAATCTGAGCTACAACCTCCATGGTGGGAGGGAGCTTGCAAAGAATAATCATGGCCTGCACGGGGGCAGGGAATTTGAAACCAGTGTCCTTGAGGAGCCCATGCACCTACTTAGGCCGTCTTACATGGCCACCTGAGGGTGAAAATTGGCCGAGTATGACGGGCCAGTGGACAGAGGGCCCCAGATGAGTTGTTATCGGTTGGTAAGGGTTGGCTAGCTACTAGGATATTATTGCAATGTATGATGATGGGCTAGGGTATCAATTAAGGGAAGGGTAATTGGATTAAATTAAATATTGTCATGGAATCATACGAACAAGCCCTGAAAAGATTGTGCTGCATATTAATGGGGGGTACATAATATGTGTTATCACCATATCAATGGGTTGAACCCAGACATGCCTATCATCTATGGTAATTGATGGGCCTATATTGCATTGTAATCAAGGCATATAGGGGTGGGCTATATAGAATCAGCACAAAACAGGGGATACTGCTGGGTATGCAGGACCGTGGGCAATCATGGGACAGCCTGCGAGTTTGGTGTAGTACATTGATAGAGGGAATACTGAATGGGATGGAAACTGTTTTCAGCGATACTACAAAACCCCCTGGGAGTAATAAATAGAATGGGATCCGCAGATACTACATATCTGCGGTCACACATTAGATGTGCTAAATCAATACCAAGGGTAGCCAGTGGGAGAGAATATGTCATTTGTTTAGTAAAACACCACAGAGAGGAAACACAATGAAGTGGGATAATAACTACAGTAAGACCTGCGGTGGGTCAGTGACATACTGCGGCATACAAATAAGCATGATAGAATACTACAGCAGGTAGACGCACATCTAGACCAATTAGATATGATATCTTGTTGGATATATTAGTATATTACCCATGGGAACCAAATTACAGGCGGATATGGTTCCCAACAATGGTAGCACAGGGTGTGGGGTTGGGTGTGGCAATGTATACCAATCACCACAGTGATTACCACTGATTGATATTGATTGGATTATGGTAAACTTGACAAATTGTAATGTAGATATTTCAGGTAATTACTCAGTGGCATGTTGCTGTACACAGGAGCCGCAGTATATGACTGAAACCGTGGTCTATGACTGGAACCACAGTCACTTCCGTAGGGGCTACTAGAACACCCACACAGCAACATATTATGTTATAAATAGCATAGTAAAAATTTGGAGAGAAACATACACATATAAATCAGGACACATTAGTGATACAATATACTCCATGTCCTAGGAGAACAGTACCAACCAACAGAAAAAGGGATACAGCAAACAAATTGCTATGCTTCAAAATGATGGGATAGAAACCTATGCTAGATGAACACAACAGAAATATATACGCCAACTTAACATTGGGTGGGAACTAATCATGGATTGGTCGGATTTGGTTGGGCATTGCAAGTGCCACGGTGTGAGTCAAAGTGTGGATTTTGGTTGGAGTAATAACCCAAACACAACACCAACAAAGGACTACAAATATGTGCGAGTGGTGGTTTACCTCTGCGGTGTCCAGAGAGGATATGCTGAGGAGGGGGAAAGGGGATCTACACCAACAGGGTGATGCAGACAGTGATGCAGGATACTCCTGGGGTACAGGAGTAATAGAAGACGAAGGGGATAGGGGTCTGGACTCTTCCTAAAGCCTAGGAAGTGTCAAAGTGGGGATTGGGTTGACTGAGACTGAAACAGCGATACTACACCTAGAGATTGGTGCAGCAAGGGGACAAGGGGGCTCCTGACGTCCAGAAGCAATGAGAGATGAAGGATTGACTGGCTAGACTCCGCTTGAGCCTAGGGAAATACTTGGACTTGAATGGATTGAATAAACTTGAGATATCAGAGCCTTTAGACCTTCACTGAAGCCTACAAGACTCAAAGAACTGAGGGGATACTGACTGAGAGAGTCTGAGAGAGGGATAATTTCGTGCAATTGGGTCTTTTTTTCACTGGGCTGAGCCCAGGGGTTTAAATACATGGGGGGGCACAGCATTAAAGTACAAAGATGTTGGAGATAAACAGACTGTTATGGTTTGTTTATATACTTACATAAGCATAAAGCGCAGATACAGTAGAGTTACTATTACTATAGTTCCCTCAGTAGCTTGCCAGCATACTGAGGGTGAGTACCATCTACTAACCACCACATACTTACTGATACCTTGTAGTTACCCTACAGGTATATACTAATATATAGTAGCTTGCCAGCATACTGAGGTTACCCTACAGCTCCTTCTCCCTTCTCTTCAGGCTAGACCTTCCCTGTGCAGACCACCACCTTTCTATAAAAGAGAGAAGGGAATAAGCAGAATTTGTCAAGGATTGGTAAGGGATTGGTAAGAGCTTTGTAAGGGGTTTGTAAGCGATCAGTAAGCAAGGGATAAGCAGGAATGAGTAAGCATAGGGAGCATGAATAAGCTGCTGAGTAAAGGAATGAGTAAGCTGCATGACAAGATTGATTGGTAAGTGTCAAGACCGGTTCTCCTCAACGATCTTACTAGGAGGTCCAGAGGTGCAGGGAACTAATGAGGAGGTAAGTCCAGACACTAGTAGGTGCCAGTTAGTGCGGAGAGTCAAGTCCGGGTCAAATGAATGAAGTCCGGGCACTAGAGGAGCACAGGGAGTAAGTCCGGGTTTTTGCGGAGTAAGTCCGGACCGCGGGAAAGTGGTCCGGAGTTGAGCGCAGCTTGTCCGGAGCAAAGGACATCCCAGAGGTGGGATAAGTCCTGAGAGGTCTAGCGTCGAGTCTGGGACAGAGGTGGCTTTTGCCCTCGTGCAAGTAGGAGACTTGCTAGGATCGGACATAGGACCAAGGGGACGAGATAGGACGGAGGCCGGAGTTGGCCGGAGTTCAGGAGAACAAGATGGGATTAGGAGAGCATGGTGGGTAGTACAGAGTGGGGAGTATCTTAGTCGAGATTTGATCTAAGGATCTACTAGGCCGGAGTATGGTAGTTTATATAGTAAAGAGACTAGAGGTGAGTATATACGGTGACAAGTAAACACCCTAGTCGGGACAAGGGATGGAGCAGAAGCAGACAGGAAAATAAACCGGAGCGGAAGCAGACACGGGGAACTAGAGTTACAGGGACGACGGAGGAAAAGCAGGGACAAGGGAACTAGGTCGGAAGAGGACAGGTAAGGGTCAGAGGTGGACTTAACTAATGTTAAGTCCGGAGCGATGTCCAGGACCAGAGGAAGTGCATGACCGGAGGAAGTGCAAGAGCGGAGGGAGTGTGCGAGTGGAGGAAGGGCGGAGTAGCCGGAGGAAGGTCCGGAGTTGGACATGGAAATGTCCTAAGCCTTTGGTGGACCTGACAGAGGAAGCGGAGCAGGAGCAGGAGCAGAACTGAGCCGGAGTTGGATGTACCAGCTGGAGTTGGGCTACGTTGCAGACAAGGCTAAGGGAGTGGCCGGACTGAAACCGGAGTAGCGACTAGTGGTAGGTACAGGTTCGACACGGAGGAGTTAGACCGCGGATCTGTCTGTAGGAAGACAGGGGTTAGTCCTGAGGCGGAGATGGACATAGTGACCGGAGTTGAGCTGGAGTGCAGCTATAGGGCTGGAGATGGCCGGACTAGATCCGGAGTTGCATCTATGCCTAAGGAGAGGTCAGGCGGGCCATGGTTAGACCGGAGTTGCGACTGGAAAAGTATGGATATGACAGTAAGGGAGTGAGTCATCAGCTGAGTAATATACCAAAAATGCGAAAGGGATAGAGTAATACTGATGACAAGAGAGCATCAGTAAGCAAGGGATGAGTCACTGCACAGCAGAAGGAGTCATTGATGCACAGCCTAAGAAGTTTGATGGGGGGCTGTGTACCATCAGGAATTTGATGGGACAACAATGGGGAAGATCTGAGATTAATAGGGGAATTGATCCGAGACAAAACAGCCACAAGAAGGGTACCAGGGGTCCAGAGGTCTTTTGGGGGGGTCAGCATACACTAAGGTATAGTGCACGTGTTCTAGCGCTGCTGAAGCGCAACCATGGGCTCCCTTGACGAGCTCTCTTCTGGGAAAGAACGAGAGAGGGTTCTTCTTCCTAATAGCACTATAAAGTGGGGGCATAACTGTCATGGTGCTGGGGGACGTCGTCTGAAAGTAGGGAAGTGGATAGAGTATTGAATTCGATGCATCCAGGGAAGCGAGACGAACGACAGAGGAAGATGGACATGGCAAGTATCTGGGAGGAAGGGACCATAGGCTGAGGGCTCAGGGGACACAGAGACGACCAGAGAAGACTTCTCAAGCTTGACAATAGACCTAAGATGACCAAAGTACGTCCTTGATGCAGGACTGACAAGGAGAACGTGCTGACCGAGAACGAGAGGGACTGAGGGAGCAGGCTGGGAAGATATGTGCCAGGCAGTGCACGGGAACTCTGGGAGAGGCTGTCCTAAGAGCAGGACATAGTGGAGATCTGCAGCAATAGCAGAGAAATGATCCAGAGAAAATATGGACTCCATAGTGAGCGATGAAGCGAATGTCTGGAGTGTGGGGGGAATATCTCCGTGGGAAATGAATGGATTTGTGTTGGAACTTGACAGGCAGATATACCACGTTCTAGGCTCTCTGACGGTATAGTCACATGCCTGATAGCTTCAGAAATGATGGAGCTATTCAAAATATCGGAATGCTGGCACTGGGCACTTAAAAATGACATTTGGGCACTAAAAATCATTTCTTCTCTTTCTCCTTCATTTCTTCATCAATTCTTCGGCTTCTTTGATTGTTCTGGTATGGGAGTTGGACTGCAGACGTGTGCATTCCTTTCTCATACCACAATTGATGTTATTCCTTCAGTTTATTCTGCTTCTTGGCAGTTCTCATGCGATAGATGACTGTCTGCATTGGCATTCATCTCTCACATCAGGATAGTCTTCTTGTGCAATAGATGGCTATGATGAGGGTCCGTCATGCTTATCCTTCACATAAGGATCATTTGATATAGGTGTTATCTTCCATGTTCACTGTACCAAACCTGTTTGGTGTGTGACACTGGTCACTTGCCTATCTTCCCTATTAAAATACCGCGGTTCTGTTCACCAGGTCCGCCCAGTTATACTGCTGGCCAGTTGTGTACGAAGTGGACTTAAAGCCTGCAGAATATTAATATTTGCCTGAATTTATTAATGAACATGTTCGAAAATAGGCAGTATTGGGGCATACATGTGTTGGGTGTGCCAGGGCACCAGGGAGATACCAGAGTTCTACGGTCCCACCCTCCCCCAAAATAATAGAGGGTTCATCCAGGACACCAGAGAGTGTTGGAGCAAACTTGGAAAGAAAGGACTGTTTTCTATCCATATTGGTACCAGGCTCCATTGCTGCCAATGCCTCTGCCAGTCTCAAGAGGTCCACACCAGATTCAACTGGAAATACATACCACGATTTTGATATGCAGTGACCAAAGTGGCCACCATTTGATGCATCCCAACCAAAAGGTCAACAGGGAGATCAAGAGGAATGGGAGGTGCTGCGGGGAGTGAGTCCAGGAATGCCAAGGAACAAAAACACCATCACATGTATCCAGCAACACGTTGAGAAAGCTCATAGTTGGTCGGATATGACACAGGATTAGCCATGGAGGGGACTGAACTGAGGAGAAAAGAAAGGAAGATATGCCAGAATATGTATTGACCTATCCTGGGAGCCCATACCGCAACAATCAGAATATGGCAGGAATCAGTCACCAATTTCCTAAATCAGACACCAATTGAAAATAAATAAAAATAACAAAAACTTCCAAATATCCTACCAATTCCGAAAATAGAATGTGGCCATGCCAAGGAACAACATATATGCTGACCGTTGTCACGCACCAAACGTGTTTGGTACTGTGGACATGGAGAAAGTTAGCCGATGAAACTAATGCGAAGAACGCACACCCAAGATCTGTTGAAAGATTGTCCCGACTTGAGGGATACAGACAGCCCTCGCTATCCATATCACGCAAAGTCATGACTATCCTTATGTGAAGGATGAATACAAGCTTGTCATAGCCATCTATCGCACAAGAATGACTATCCTGATGCGAGAGATGAATGCCAACATGGACAGTCATCTATCGCACGAGAACCGCCAAGAAGCAGAAGAATCCAAGGATTGGTGATCATTTCAGTATGAGAGAGGAATGCAACCTACTGCAGTCCAACTCCCATACCAGAACAACCAAAGAAGCAGAAGAAACGATAGAGAAACAAAGGAGAAAAGGAAGAATCATTTTTAGCGCCCAAATGTCAAATTTAGGCGCCCAGTGCCGGCATTCCGATATTTTGAATAGCTCCGCCATTTTTGAAGCTATCAATCATGTGACTATACCATCATGGAGCCTAGACCGTGGTCTATCTGCCCGTCAAGTTCCGACGTAAATCCGTTCATTTCCCACGGAGATATTCCACCCGCAATCTAGACACCCACTTCATCACTCACTATGGAGTCCACATTTTCTCTGGAACGTTTCTCCGCTATTGCAGCAGACCTCAACTATGTCCTGCTCTTGGGACAGCCTCTCCCTGAGCTCCTGTGTACTGTCTGGTACATATCTTCCCAGCCTGCTCCCTCAGTCCCTCTTGTTCTCGGTCAGCGCATTCTCCTTGTCAGTCCTGCGTCGCACACATACTTTGGTCGTCTCAAGTCTATCGTTAGACTTGAAAATTCATACCTGGTCGTCTCTGTGTCTCCTGAGTCCTCTGCATATGGTCCTTTCATCCCAGAGTCCTGTCACATCCATCTCCCTCTATCATTCATCTCGCTTCTCTGGACACGTCGAATCCGCTACTTGCGATTCTCTTCCCTGCTATCCCGCAACAAACACGAATGAAACAGTGCTCTAGAACCCTTCTTAGGAGCCCTAATAGAGTACAGAACCTTCCCCTTACTGCTCAAGGGAAGACTGCACTTCGGGAGCACCAAATTTCGTGTTTTTGCTCTACAGAAGCTCAATCCAAGGGATTTGTGACACTCTGTGACCAGCTGTGACTCTACTTGTCATTCCAGGCCCCCTGACACTGCTCTTCTGGTCGGATCAATTCTTTTATTATCCCCCAGCCACTCCCATCAGTGGCACTGCTTCAGAAGCTCATCTCCAGATCTAAAGTTCAATAAATCATAGGTTGTGCTTCCCTTCTTTCTGAGTCACACAGAGTCACTCTGGCTCACTCTGACTCACTCTGCTGCGCATTATTCATCCCATCTTGGCATTACTAATCCCCATTACTCCCCTTACCAATCACTTACCAATCATCCTTCAAATCATGCTTATCATGCTGCTTATCAATTCATGACTCATGCCCCTATGATTCATATGCATTATGTCATCGCATATGCTCATTTAGCTTCGATCTACTCATCCCATGCTTTCTCCCCCTCTCTTTTGGGCCCCATGCAATGATTTTTCCATATTCTTGGTTATACACCCCTTTTTACCTATGTTTTTGCTCTTTCCCTTGGCTCAGCAGCTTGTTCAGGCTCTCCCCATCGATGACTCAGCCTGATTACACTGCTTATCAATCGCTTACCAATTTCTTACCAATCTCTTACCAAGCACTTAGTCATTTGTGCTTACAGGGCCACAGCCCCTCCTGTATATAAAGCAGCAGCCAAAGGCTGCAAGGAAGTGTCTGCTTCCCCCTCAATAAAGCGACCACATTCACTCTCCCTCACTGTCTATAAGCTCTATCTCTGTCTTTGGACTTGTAGGTCACCCAGTGCTGGCCTAAAGCTCCTATATTGCTGTTTATCAGATATATCTTGTATCTGATCATTTCTCTAGGCTGAAGCGCAGTCTAGCATCACTGTCCACTCCATCCCATCACTGTCCATTGCATTCTTGAAGCAGGAACTGTCCCCTTGCTTCCCCTCTGCTCCATCACTGCTGTATCACCCCTATCATCAATCTATCATCGCTCTTCTATCCCAGGACTCTTCCTAACCACTGTGGTAGGCTGAAGAGGAGTCAATACCATCCCCAGTCGCATCTATTCCCCATCAGAAGCCCTTCCCTTCCCTCCTGCATCCTGCCTGAAGGCGTGCAGCACATCCCTCTGAGGAGATTAAATACCAGAAACGCAAAGGAAGACCACCACTCGCATATTGCTGTCATTTGGTGTTGGTTGTTGGTTGTTCTGACCTCTTCCCTCACTTAGGCGCACACCGTGGGTGGCCACTGCTGCACTGATATATCTAATTCAAATTGGAACACCAAATGATAAACCAATCAGATTTGAATGAAAGCAATGTGGTAGTAATTTTGTGTCCATGGGAATAACTAACTCTTAATGGTACCATGATCATTGTTCCATGAACAATGGTCCAGTGGCACGTGGGAATATGGGAGATTCTATTATAAATATTCAACTTCGATCCTGATCCTGCATCGATGGATTCTGAAGCAATTGTTGCATGCAGGCTGTCCCTGACATTGCAATATGTTGGCATCCGATTTAGGCAGTTCATGTATTCTTTGCTGAAAAGCAGTGACTACGCCATTCTGGAGAAGATGAACTGGTATGGACATGTTCAGGAAGAAGTGGTGTGTTCTTCTGTATTGAAACTTTGAATATGACCATATCCCCCATGTAGGCACTTCTGGAGTGGTTACTTGCAGCATGCAACAGAAAGGGGCTGGTGATGCAAGTCCCTGTGGTCACAGCCCATGTGATGGATTGGGTATCCGTGGCGGATCCGGATGCAGCAACTTTGATGCAACAAATCAAAGAAACAAATGTATTCAAGGTGTATCATCGGGAGGCTAGGGTCCTAAGCACACACAGTACACCGCTGTAGAGACAGTCCTGTCTCTGGGTGTGTAGATTGGTAGTACTGATACTGGACTCTTACCTTAGCTATGTAGGCTTGTACTTAGCTTACTAAGCAAAAAAGATCCTTCTCTTCAGTGTATATCTTTGAGCTCAGTCTTGGAGTGACTGAACCACCCTTCCACTCTCTAGTTTCTTAGTCTCCTTAGTCCTTGGGAGCCTTGCCAGACCTCCAGAAGTCCCTGGGTCGAATGCACCTCATCTGAGGGAGCAGCCACCCAAACACATTGTTATCTTTTCACCGCGGGTGTGGTGGGTGTGGTGGAAGAGCCGAGATATACTGCAGACAACCTTCACCCAGCTGGTCACAGAGGCAGAGAAATTCTTTGCCGAATACCAGGTAAGCTTACATTGATGCACAATGATAAGCTAATAAAAACTGTCAATAGCCTGGGGACTTTGTAATCCCAGCTCTATTTGATGTCCCCGAAACCCCCCACATTGGCCTCCAGGATCTCAAACTACAAACCGAGCAAATGTTGGAAGAAACTGATGAAAAGATCTTTCATCAAAACATGGTGTTGCAACATCTGGTTGACCACATGGCCATGGTGGAATATTTGACTGATGCAGGGGATGAGCTGGAAAACAAATGGGCGGCATCCACGGACAAATTATGGAGAGGCACAAATGAGTAGTGGGGCCATCCCAATAGTAACACATCACAACGATCATTTTTTCCTTTCCACATTAAATGATAGTTGAATTATTTGACTGATAAGTTCCCCTAAAATTTGATACCACAGCTATTTGGGTTATTGGAGGTATCCATTAAGATAAATGGAGAGGGTCACAAAGAGAGATCGGCTTTGAAGTACATATTTCAGATGATGAAGTATATCAATAGACATTCCTGACCCAATAGACCAATGACTACATTGGAGTGGCCACCTGACCAGCCTTATGTAGTAAAAGGAGTATCCAGGAGGGACAATGAGGAAAGTCACCAGTGGAAAAGTCGTAAGTAACGAAATACATTAATTAAAAGTTACTTAATTAAAAGTTACTTGCCATTATTGGCCTATATGTATGTTGTATATATCCAATTGCACTCTCCCGCAGCATCATCCCACTCAGAAAGGTTGTATAATAATGAACAATACACCATCACAAATTATGACTCAACGACACAAATAATATGCAGCAGTCACGGGACTACTGACAAAGTCTACCCAATTTGTTATACATGTCATATTGCCTTGCTGCATAACATGCCAAGCCACGGTCACCGGCTAATGAAGCCTCGGAGGCTTTTTCCTCCCAGTGATCTGCCCGATTCCTGAAGAAGGTATGTGTCCAACCTTGCTCTGCAGTTATCAACTCCATTTCCTCACTCCATCTGTCTCGCTTTGCCTTTGCCTGCAGCCAGTGGACATGGTAAACTGGTCGAATCATTATTCTGAAGGATATATGATGGTTCATGGAAAGGCTTACATTCTGACATCCAGTCATTTTTATCGGTGTCTTTGGGTATATCCATAGTCCAGAACCATGCCAAAGAGTCATGGCGGTGTCCCCTTGCATTAGGATCTGAGACCGCAGTGCTTACTGTGAGATCCTTTTTACTGTCTCTCCATCCCCCCGAATCTTCATGAAGATCTACATTGATGTCATGCTCATGCCAAAAGCTCATGGCTATCGCTATCTTGTTGCTGCTCACGATGATCTCTCCCTTGCTGCCGAAGGCCGTGCTCTCAAGCATGCCAGTTCAGACAGCCTAGCCAAGTTCTTCTGAGAAGAAATTATTTGCCGTTACGGAGTTATTGCCCAGATCGTCACTGACAATGGCAGTGAGGTGAAGGGTGCATTCGAGAAGCTCATGCAGCGATACTCTATTCCCCAAATCCGCATCTCCCCCTATAATTCCAAAGCCAATGGAGTTGTAGAGCATGGACACTTTACTATCCACAAAGCTATTATCAAGTCCTGTGAAGGCGATCTCAATCTATGGCCCACCAAGGTCCATCACGCTTTCTTTGCAGACAAAGTCATCACCCATGCAGCACCACACTGGTACTAGCCAGTGTGGATCCTCTCTTGCCATACCGCTGAGGGTATCCGACGAGTGGCACAGAACAAAGAATAGTACAGATCGTAGACGAATCTACTAAAATCACTATTCTGGCTTTTTTTGACTATTAGTACAAATAGTACACAAATAGTACGAAAATAGTAATGTGTGGATTTCCTGATGCGGCCAGTATGTGTGGGCCATGAAACGCTCGCCGCTGGTACCCTCCGGCAAACAAGGGCGTTTATGGCCTCGATAGATATAGATACGAAGAAACTGTGCTAACTACATTATACATTACTTTAGAATGTCTTCTCGTTCTAATACAGACTGCTCTAGCTTGATGAGAATCGTAGTTCGCTCAGGGTACTGTTGAGTGGGAGTGTTGTGGGCGGTCACGCGAGCGGGCTGAGGACATATTCAACGCAATAACTTTGAAGAGGGGAAATATGTCATACAAAACCCAAGCCATCGAGCACTGCTTCAACGATACCTGCAGCAAAGGACGAGCAACTGAGCTGGCTCATGTCTCTTGGCACGGATATGTGTCGTTCGACAAGCGGATCGTTGTCAATGATCATATCTGGGCAGGAGTCAAGTGTCAGGTCGCGGATCAAGGGAGCAGTTTACATTCATCCTCGTTCTCCACACTTTTCTCGATGGAGTCTGCGGGTCTCCCGAAGACTGCCCTCCACACCTGGGTATGAATAGACATCAAAGCTGGCAAGAAACGGATTTCCCGCTTGGGGGCCTTGGATGATGACTCCATACGCCATACCATCAGTTCGAGGACACGGATCCCAACGCGGTAGCCTAGGATATTCAGTCTAGAATAGATCATCTTCGGTGAACCTTTTGATCGGGCTGAAAGAGACGACTCACCGACGCTCGAGATCGTTTATTCCACTGACACGCTTTTGGGTGTACTGAACTACCTCTGAGAAAAGAAAGGCGAACGCCGACGCAGACACTTCTGCTGCCCGTGTCTTGTTGAGATTCCTGTCATATATGTTGGGGCGTTGAGCTGCGGGTCGCGACTGGCCAAGGGTTGTGTTGATCAGGGGTGTTGGTGGGAGCGAGAAGCGTGCCGACGAGTTTGTCGGCGACAGGAGGTCTGCTGAGGATAACGAAGATCCCGACAGAGCTGAGAAGCGCGAGTGTGGTTGCTGCATTGAGGGGGAGTTCAACGACCCAAGCAAGTTCCAAGGGTAGACATACACGTGAGTTGGCTCAGTTCTACATCATGACGACACGACCGATTCCTGCTTCGCCACCTGGCGGCCGCGTTCTTCACCCTTCCATCTCAATGCCAGACTTTTCCACCACTCCAAAGTCCGAATTTTCAAGGCGAGTGCTCAGGCCGCCTACGAGCCCAGGGAGCCCATCTTCTGTGGATCTACAACAGCACATCTACAACTCCTTGCTCGAATCGCGAACAGCTGACATTTCCCTCCATGTCAGAGGAACATGGGAGGCAGTATACAAACTTCATAGAGTAGTACTCATCCAGTCTGTGAGTACTTCTATTATACAACGACTGTCCTCCTAAGCGCTCATACCCACCCCAGGGATTCTTCAATTCACTCTTCACTGCTGGCTTTCTTGAGTCTTCGCCTACTCTGTGCAGCAGTTTATCAGGAACTCAGGACATCGACATCGTCTTTGACGATCGGAATATTACCCGCGCAGGTACGTGAGTTACCTCTGGGTCACTTCCTGTCTCCTGATCCCGCAGTCCAGCCTTCGAGTACGCCACCAATCATCCGACCTATCGCTTGTCCTGACCAGAATTGCAGAGTATGCGTTTCCCGTTTGTATGGCGGTGGACCACCGTTGCATGTTTGTCCCTCCTTGATTCCGACGCGTACACAACCTCTCACACCGTCGTTCACGTCTCCCGCACCGTCTTCTGACGTTCCAAATGGACATCACCCAGCGGGCCCTCGATTCCTCTTGTCCTTGCTTGCAACGGCAGTCTACTTGTCTATCCCCACAGTAGCATCCCAAGCCCTCGGTAGCATCTTCGCCACTGTAGGGCCATATACAGTCGTACAATATCTCCGTTTTGCCACGGGCATTCCGATCGAAGTGTCAGATAATAATGAGCCAGAGGCTGCTGTCGGTCTGGACAAGATCGCTACCCTGCTGCACTCCGGAAGTAGCATACACTCCACACTTGCATCCCACGACACGGCTAAGATTGAACCACTAGACCTTGCCGACAAACTACACGACCTGGCTGTACAGAAAGAAGACCCTGCAGAATCGGATGGGGAATCGGAACCTGATGGCCCGCAGAAACACACCCCATGCTTTAACTATGGCGCTTTGTCAGACAAGATCGGCGAAGCCGCTGTATGCTGGTTGGTGAGATGGGGCCCAGATATGTTTGAATACGAGAAGGCATCAGCTAGGCATGACTTTCCTAACACTGTTTCCGTACCCCCTACGCCCAGGAGAAGAGCAGAGACGATGCCATCACGGCCTTCGACGACGGAAGAAATGCCCCTGTCCGCCCTTCCTTCTCGTGTACCGGTCATATGGGCTAAGGGCGGGCTGAGTTCAAAATGGATACGGGAATTGATATCTTCCGATGCTTTGTTTGTGAAGGGAGAACGCGAAAGATATGACCTAGCGCGAGCCGTAGTCGAGTTTCGAAGGAGACAGGGTATTGACGAGGACGAAGAAAAGGACTGGGAAATCATGTTCCGTGAAGGCATCTACTATGCCAACATGGTATTGGTTCACTTCTTATTGTTTATGTTCAATAACTCATATTCAAAACTAACTTTCAGCCAATAGAAGATATCATTGCAATATCGCAGGATATATCCCCTTCAACTGGCCGACAATTCGTTCCTACACCAGCCTTGCAAGCAGCACACTGGAATCAATCACTCTTACGTTGCCAAATCATATCGAAGCCCACTACGAGGCCGCCATCCCCGCCGCCATCCCCACCTCCGCGTGAGAAGGAGCTGGGGATATGTCTCACTACAGCCGAAATCCTCTCCCGACTTTCTCCGTCAGATCAATCCCATCCCCTTGATGAAAGAGAAAAGGTCTACTACCCCGTTGCTATTGACTCTTCCACGAGATTCGGGGACAGCAGTGGTCTCGAAGGGGCATCTATGGATGAACTCTTTGACCCCCCTGCTCCTCTCTCTGATAACAAGACAACCCCCCGCGTTCCAACTTCCGAAGCCAATTTCTTCGGACTTCGGGCAGAGAAGAAGACAGCCTCTGAGTGCATCGCTACTGACATGGCAGGTAAAACTCGATGGTCGCCATATCCCCCTTACCGCTTTGCGGTTGAATTCTGGGACATTGATTCTCTCAAGGAAAAGTCCCGTCTCCATTCGCATACGATCTGGTACGCTGGTAGCCTGTACAACGTCTATGTCCAGGTGGTGCGTAAGAAGGGTACTCAGCTTGGGATATACCTTCACCGTCAATCGAACATCGACCCTATACCGGGTGCATCTGCCCCCGTGCAGGTGCTCCGAGAACGCCATCACAACAGAGCGCCATCATTTCCACACACTATCCCTTGTTCCATATCTTCATCAACAATTCATTTCTCGCCTTCAATACACCCACCTTCTCGGAGCGTCACTCCCAGCTCGGCTAGCTCAGCACCACATACATCCATTGCTGCCCATCAATCGTCGGGTAACTCGATTCCCTTAACGGCGGCACCTGTTGCCCCTCCACAGCCATACAGAGACCCGAGACCGTCTGTGTCTGCCTACTTCTCTATGTCGTGCTCGAGCTCTACTGGTTCCTCCATCACGCGATTCACGAGCGTTCCTGACGTGTTTTCGGTCAGCCAGAGTTGGGGCTGGAAGTCGAGTTCGCTGCGTGCGGATGACCTGGAAGACGATGGGCAAGTGAAACCGTCTGCCCCTGCGTCCAAGATGATCAGTTTGAGGGCTACTGTTGTCCTTGGCCTTGTCTAAAAGTGTGTGCAGAATATTTGATCTGGTATGTCCCTCTTGATTACCCTGGATGCTATTACGCGCTTGCTGCACTGTATGTACGTATAGATACATGGATGCAACTTACGAGTATCTCCTGACCTGTAATTTGCACATATACTATCAGCCTTAGGTTCTTCGGCAAACCTTCACACCCTCTCACAATTGCCAACGTGTCCGCCCGCCCAGGACGCGTGTGATACAACTCGGATACCGTTGCATCTCACCTTGGCTGGGTCTATTCTGCAATTGAAATGGCAAGGAGAAATCAGCTGCTGACCGCCCACAACGGAGACACCTATAATCAAACGGTGTGCACTACCTGTCAAAAGCAGGGTGTTCGGGCGACAGGGATGAGGGCAAGCGAAGACGTGCATGAGAATTGCTCCGGGAGAGAGTGGTTGATGGCGGTCCGACGGCCCGCTAAAGAAAAGCAGACACTTCTTCCCCACGACTTGGTCTGACAATCCTATTCAATGTCGAAAGTACAGACAGAGCCAGCTGCATTCCTCCCGCCCATGGGTAATCCTTCAGCGGGCAGCGCCAATCCCTCTGCCTCGCTGTCCGCGTTATGGGGCTATATTCTCCCCGCGCTCAACCATATAGCCCGTGCGCCGACCAACACTCCCGAGAAGGCCCCCGCCATTGACCTTGCATACCATATGGGCATTCACACCGCGACGTACAACTACATTACAACAGCACCTGACCTTCCAGTCCCCGCCTTCCCGCTTGGGGCGCCTGCTAGCAACAAGGAAAGACAGACGGACTCGACGGGGATGGACTTGTACCTGCACCTGGACAAGTTTTTCACTGATCACGCGCGGGAGCTGCTTCTGGGTGCGCCAGAAGACGACACGACTCTGGTCCAGTACCTCATTCCGTGTTTCAAGCGCTATGCGGTCGGCGCGCACTCCATCAACCGCCTCCTTAACTACGTCAACAGGCACTACGTGAAGCGAGCCGTCGACGAGGATAAAGGCTGGCTCACGCTCGGTGACATGCTCGACACAGTTGCCAGGTCCATTCAAGAGGGACGCACGCGAGAGCAGATCGCCCAGAGGCTGAAGGAAAAGCGCATGGACGAACTCAAGAAGTGGGGCTATGAGGTTGGTGGGCCGCCAGAGAAGCTCGCGGAGGCGGAGTTGTGTGCGGAGGCTGCGAGTTCTTTGGATCGTGTCGTCCCTTTGCACGCACTGGCTCTGCGCCGGTTCAGGACCGAATTCGTTGAACCGTTGTTGGCAGCTCCGAATATGAAGGGGAAGAGGAGGCGACCTGGTGCACCGCCCGTCAATGGGTCCAAGAATAATCTTCCCAAGGGCAGACTGGCTCGTGCAGTAGAAGAATTACTAGGAGTTCAAGGTGGCGATTCTGAACAGCGACGTGGTCTGGCTACTGACCTTGCCGCGATGCTACGCGTTGTGGGCGTCCAACATATCCATCCTATGCGGAAAAAATTGGACAAATTTCTGGCCGTCAACCACCAGTGATACTTTAGCTATGACTCGGGTGTGCTACATAGAGTCTGGATCATGTACTTCTATGTTACTTTGGTGTTAGGAAGTGTTGCCATATGTACAGGATGCGCAATACCGAAAACAGCTATGGGTTGGGGCGCTGTTCCTCTGACTGGTCCCCTGTGTGAGGCATGCTGAGGAGTGTTTCCATATCCATACCAAGGGCACCGTCCGTGTTTTGCCCCCCGAATATGCCAAGGGTCGAGAAGTCTATCGTAGACAAGTCGAACGGCGTTTGCATGTGTTCGTTGCCTGGAACAAGCTGTGGTTGGTTGGCAAAGCTAGCCAGAAGTGATGCTGGGGAAGAAGAAACGTTTCCCCCTGGTGGCCCGTGGTGGTTCCCACTATTTCCTTGTTCACCAGGGGAGACTCCTTGCATAGCGCCAAACACGTTTGTGTTATGATTGCCACCTTCGACAGTCAGAGCATCAAGAATCTCCATGCTAATATCGCTGGGCTTGGTGTCTTTAGTGTGTGAGCCATCACCTGCTGCAAGCGAGGTACTACCAGCATCAGTGGTGGTAGTGGGTGTGAATAGACCATCGCCCTCCGCCGACGCTGGATCATCTCTAAAAAATTCTGTCATGTTGGGCATTCCCATGTCGATGCTGTCCAAGTCGAGTTCGATCGGCTTGTCCGCAGAGCTACCCAACGATGTATTAATTCCAGTCATCATAGTCGGCGGGCTGTCGTCCACCGTCAAGTCAATATCCACATGTTGTGCTGATGCATTCGCGGCAGCAAACGCCGCCATGAGGTCAATGTCTGCGGTACTCGTTTGCCGTGCAGATTTGGGAGCAAGCGATACTGGGGAAGGAAGGCCCTTTGAGAAGATGGCAGCCTCCTTGGCCGTCATGCGCAAGGACGACGAGGAGAGGTCAAGTTTGAGAGGGACCTGTGGTCTGTGAAGTGAGGACAAAGAAATTGCGGATTGGCGACGAGAGGGCATCATGAGTCCCGGAGGTGATCCCTGAACGGGTGTAGGAGGTGGTTGCATTGAAGTGTCCATATCAGAGATCAGGGAGGTGGTGGGATTCGAGCCGGATTGTGCCACCATAGCAGCCATTTCGGCCTCCCTAGCCCGACATTCCTCTCGTGCCAAGTCTCTTTTCAGGACAGATATAGCATGTAGCTGCAAATGGGGTGTTATGGTGGACCAAGGAGTTCGGGAGATGAGTGCGCACCAGACGGGTTTCGATTGTGTCGCATATCTGGTCGTACTTTTCTAGTTCACGCCCAAGCGATGCAGTGAGATTGCGGGGAGGGTAAGGAGCGTATTTGCGTATGCCACTAGTATGCACGAGAATCACGTATCATGTTAGTTAGTATCGGGGGTGAGCTCACAGTCTGCGTGTATCAGAATGAAAGGCGTATATCTGGCCAGTTTTCACCACTGCATCCTATGTCAGTGTTAGCATGCATGCAGACATGCATATCGAGCCAGAACCTTGAGACAGACGGCGAGGGCGTTGAGCTCAGGTTCCAGAATTGCCTTTGGTTTGGTGATGGTGTCTGACATATGTGTATTGCCAAGAAAGGAAGTACATACAGTGGGGCGGACGAGCACCGTGCGGGCAGCCTAAGCATATACGCCATTTGCACGTCTCCAGCCAAGCACAGTGCACACTCGCAACCCTGGAGCCAACGGACCAGGAGTATGTCCACGGGTGCCCAAGATGCGGTACCTACGTCCGACTCGCCAGCCTCATATCATGCACCGGTGAGCAAGCTTTACGCGCAATGTGTTTTTGATTAATGGCTTCGTTCCTCTAGGAATACCTTGCGCGTCGCATTCGCCACATAACTGGCATCCAGATAGTCAACCTAACTCCGTTCCCTGTCCGGGATGCATTTGCAACTGCGCTCTCGCAGCCCGCATCCCTTTCCCAGTTCAACACCTTCGGGAACTTTTCCGACGACCTTGACCTGACCTTGCTCCGTAAACGATCCCGTCGAATATCTTCAACTTCGGTAAATACATTTAAGAGCCTTGCTATCGACGATATTATCGGTTTACCGGATGAAGGGAGGGCAGGTATGGAAGCGAAAGGTCGTCGCAAAGTTCAAGCATGTCCAGCCTTGTCGGGTGCTCCGAATCCATCTCCGGGTTCTGCTCCTGGATATCCACCGACCCATCTAGCCGCAACTCTACATTTTGACCATTCCCAACGTACATTGGAGAAAGTGATCCAGTCGCGCCTTGTGGAAACCTTCATCACAATCACCGTCCCAGAGCCCGTTCCCCCACCTTCGTCTGTTCCGCTCAACACCAGTGCACACGCGAGGTCTCGTACTGACAGCGGCTCATCTCCTTCAGTGGTCTCTCCAGGTCATGCTCCGCCCTTGTCCAAAGCAACGAGATTGTCCCGGTCAGCAAGCGTAAGCGGAACTAAGGGGATACCCAACCGCGTCGGGGCATCTGTACTGCCATCGACGCTAGCGCGAAGAGTTCCACCTGTGCCCAAGGCGGCATCGTCTTCTTCCAGGCGGCCCGTCAAGACACATAAGCCATCGACTTCCGTTCCCTTACAGAGGAGCAAGAGCCAACAGTCTACTCTGTTATCGTCAGACGTCAAGCCTCGACTTGTACCCAACTATATATCCTCTATCCACCACCCCTCGACAAACCCGATGTTCCCCATTGATCCCAACTCAAACGAATTTGCACCGCATACGAATCTGAGTGCGGATGGAATCAAAATTGAGCTTTGGACTAGGAACGACATGGGTGTCTCACTGGCGGACGCGAAGGGCAAGCAGAAAGAAGTTCCCGAGACCGGTAGTTTGTCTCCTGCTCCAGGGTGGAAACGTTTGGATGAATGGTCTGTAGCTCTGTCGGAATTGGTTCCACTGCCCGGTGAGGTATGTAAGTTACTGTACAATGTCTGTCTACTTGGCTTATCCCTGATATATGTTGCAAAGATTGAATATCGCCAGTCTCACTTGCCATCAAACACGCTAGTTGTGACTTTTTCTACCTCTGGAGAGAGCTTTTATCTTCCCAGTTCTTCACAACCACCATTTTGCACACTGTCGCGTTCCCGATCGGTATCTCCGTCCGGCTACAACACAGACCCTGAAGCCGAGATTCGTAGATTCGATCGCGATATCCGGTCGATGCCAACCAATTCCGTACCCGCCTCCGATAGCCATTCGCGGCTAAGTCTGTCACGCAGAGTTCGGGGGACTACTACTGCAAAGACGGCAAGCTCACAGCAACTCCTTCAGTGCGGAATCATTCTTTCTCTTGCTGAACATTCATTTAGACATACCATAACAGGCTCGCGACTCTGCAGGCCTGCATTCTGGACACAGAGGAGTCACTTCGTGCTGTCATTAAGGAGACCAATAAGCTACTGAGTGGTTGTGATGCCATGATCTTGGTGTGTTGGCATAGACTCGCCTGACGGCTTAAACTCATCCCCGCCTTCATGGCACATGTGCTTCCTTACTCCGTTTGTCTTGTAGAACCGGGAAGCCTCCGAGCGTGAGGTGCGCATCCAGGACCGACGAGCCGACACACGCGACATTGTGCAGCAAATGAATTTCTGTAAGCTTTTGATCCGTCTCGCTTGTTTTCTCACCCGACACGTGTCCCCGATAACCTATAGTGCGCGATGACATTACTTCCCGGCGGCAACGACTACAGGCACGAAGAGAGAACCTCACACTAGCAAAGACTCAGTATGCTACAGCTACAGCTGCCCTTGAAAACAGTGCCGCCGAGGTGACAGAATGGAGGCAAGTTTTGGCAAATGGTATGTATTGGCTGCAGTTTGACACTGGCATCGTTCTAGGAGCACCCTCGCTGCCCTTCGAAACCGTATATCCCCAATTCGAACATCTCTGGTCTCCATACTCTCCGCCATATACCCCATCGACCTTACCTCTCCTTCTGATTTGCTTTATTCGATCTTGGGCGTTCCTTTACCGATTCCCCTAAACGGAAATGAACCCGCGCCTCCGCTGTCCCTTTCATCTCATAAAGAGGTTACAGAAGATGCAGTTGCGACCGCTTTGGGATACGCTGCGCATCTGGTGCAGCTTCTTGCAGTGTACATGGGGAAAGGGTTGGTATATCCTGTCACGTATGTTGGCAGCAGAAGCTTAATTAAAGATAACATTTCTGCAATGGTTGGACCCCGCATGTCAGTATTTCTTCGTCCTATAACTGTGTGCTACTGCTGATGAGCCTGTTTGCAAGGTTTCCACTTTTCTCCAAAGGCGTCGATACTTACCGCTTTGAATATGCTGTATTCCTACTGAACAAGGACATAGAAATGGTATGGTGTCCGTCATTACCAGGCTTCTAGCGTCTGACATGCTTTGAAGCTAATGGCTGAACAAGATCTACGAGCCCTTGATATGCGACACACTTTACCTAATTTAAAGAATTTAGTACTTACGCTCACTGACGGGGAATGTGCGACCATACTATGGTCTGTGTCCGGCACTGGGTTTCACAGTTCTTTCGCTAACAATCCGTATCATTGCTGCAGCCATCCACGAATACAAGACTCTCCATCCACTTCAGGGTTAGCCACACCTCCCCGATCGTCATCCCCCGACCCGGTCAGGTCATCGTCCAATACTCCCAGGGCGGGACGGAGTCCACACCCCGCCCAGACCGAATTACCTCGGGAGAGTGGTTCTCCTTCGTCTAGTGGGGGGACATCACCGACGATTACTCCAACGGAGGGAACCCCGAACTTACGGTACCCCAAGCTTATCCTTGGACTTCCACCGCTGCCGAGCTTCTTGCGTTCTCGGAATGTGCCATCTGCGCGACCCGCGACCAGACCGACGTCAGAACAGGGCGAAGAAGACACGCACTATTCTAATTCCGTTGTGGGTCCAGCGACGGGCTCATCGGAGTCTGAGGAGTCGGCTAGTCCAAATGGAGGCGAGGACGATGAAGACCGCCAGACGATCAAGGGTATGGCCATCCATCGGAGGGGGCCGTCTGTTGAGGGGAAGGCGACCAATGGACATGTACCTCACTGTGGCCCTACTGCTACGCAGGAGAAGTTTCGCGATGGCTCGTCGCTGACGCCGCCCTCTGCTGCGATTCATGTAGAAAATGGTCATCAATAGTGATTTTTTTGTGAGCCAAGAACCTCGATGAGATCGCCGTGACTCAGATATGCGTCTGAATTCCAGCCATCATTCTGACGCGTGCCCAGCGACCGTCGACGAGTGTTTCTCGGTGCGGGTGCGGGAGGAGAAAGTCCCCGCGACCGGTGACCAAGGGGCGCAAGGGTTGAGTGAATTCATTCATTATCCGGCTGGCTGGTTGCCGCTTCTAGCGTTCAAATTGGCGCGTGGAATGAACCTTTCACAACAAATCGTTTGCAAACAGAGTATTGAGCCGATCGACAGTCGGGTACGGACAAAGCAAGGCACGACGTGTAAGACTCTACTACTACTGTGTAGCACCTTCAAAGGGATAGAAATGGGTTACATTGGGGCAGAGCTGGCCTTGTCTGCGGGCAATACTACTACAAGTGTGAAAAGGTGACAAGGCAAAGTTTTGCTACGATCGCCATTTACGAGAGGTGTAAGCGGACTTTGAAAAATCAGGGTAAGTCCGGATTTTTTTGCACCCCCACGCGCTACCGAAGTGCCTTAAATTCGCTGGTCTTCACTACACGACATCAGCCTCCTCCCTTGCATTCTGCTCTCAAAAAACCCAGCAGTTTTCGACAGGTATGGGCTTGCCATCTGCCACGGCCCTCAGTTCTTATGCCTCTTGTTTGTAGCAGCCATACAGCCACATTGTACCATCAGTCCATTCTAGACGGGCTTAAATTGGCTTGCAGGTGGGTACGCTCATATGTGTCATTCTGCCCTTCTACCCTTCACAACAGGATTATTACCTTGTGTACCTACCGTTACTGCTTCCTAATCTGCTTTTGTCTTTTCTCTCATCCCTCAAGCCTGGAAGAAAAGTCGCTGTCCGCTTTGGTTACTCGAGATGAATACCGCAGAAGGCATTAATACCTCAGCCGATAATCGTACCTCGGATGGGAGAAAGCAGAGTCCTCCTGCTTTCCTCGACCTCGCTGACTCGGTATGTCTGCCCCTTGCGAACCATACAAAAAAAAAGTAACCTTGTTTCAGGCTGCGAGACTAGGTACTAATATGCCGGATATTTCGGCGGTGAGTGGTTTTAGCTCATAAAACCGTGGGAGTTGTCTCAATTCTAGTTGACCATCAAGCGCGTGGAGCTGAAGAGGCTGGAACACGAACGTCAGCGTGTACTTCAGCGCAAGATGTTCGAAGATCAGATGCGCATGTTGGAGAAGCAACAAGCTCAGGAGCTCCTTAGCATCCCGTACGAGTCCATGGCCTCGGCTCACTTGGCCGTTTCTGCCCCTACCACCCCGCCGCGCGTCAACGCAGTCTTGCAAGGTGATGGCTTCCTCAGGTCATCTCTCTCTCAGCCCTCTGTCGATGCCGATGTTCTTTCCAAGGCCGTTGGATTCGCAGTCGACAAGAGAAAGTCTGTCACGTATGCACCTTCCGTCGATCGCTCCCCGGACCTCGCTTCCAGCCATGTGCCGAATGGTCAGTATGCTCGTGGAGGAGCGAAGAGCATGCCAGCAAGCCGTCGGACGTCTGCTAGCAGCCATGACGATGAGCTCGTGGAGCAAATTCGAGGCATGGCGCTCTCTGGTGAAAAACCCTCCAGAGCTACCCCGAGTCCAGGAGCAGCTGCCCAGTCCATCCTCACAAGAGCACGTGTCAACGAGGATGACCATGGTCGCTCTAGCCAACGATATAATATTGGCATGATGCTCGACGAGCAGTTGGACCAGGAGATGCACAGTCAGTTTTTTTTTCTATTTCTGTACAAGGCTTCTCATATTCCAAAGATGCCATGAAGAATTTGCCGACATCAGATGATGTCAAATTTACGTCCTATGCGAATAAGGCGAGCGCTTTCGCCTGTATTCTAATCATAGTCTAACGCGGTTGTAGATTTCGACCTCGTCCGCTGCTTTGGACCTCGCTCATAGGTCTCAAAGTTCATTCACAACGCGCAACGACAAGCCATCTGAGTGGCCACAGTTTACTGCTAATCCTCGTATTCCTGAGAGTTTGGCCTCCAGGACCGATCGCCGCACTGTCACCACCCCGACCGTGACTCTTACGTCATCCCCGTTGGATCACAACCCCGCTCTCGCCAGTGCGGTCTCTGGAACTTCTACGCCGCCCATCGGTCACCATTCTCTCGCACCCACCGGCCAAGCACCGTCCTCGCGCCGCGGCTCACCCTCCGTCACCATTGACGGTCTTTCAACAGCGCGTTCTGTTCCCGCCACGCCGCTCTCTATCGCAAATGGGGGGGCTTTGCATATGCTTCAAGCCCCCGGAACTCCCTTAACACCTGACACTCAGAGCTTGAGTGGTCGGCTTTCGGCTCAGGGGAGCCATCAGTTGGGCAACGAGTCCAAGTCTGACATCCAGCCGTCGTTATCGCGTATGTCGTCGAGTCAATATGACAATACTGGCGAGCTCTCATTCGATGTATGTTTTTGTGCTCTTTTAATTTGTTGATGAATGAACACCCTTGGCAGCAATACAACATCGATTCAGTGTATGGTCTCAATAACCAGCTGGAAAGCACCCGCTATAACGCGTACGGGTTCGAATCCACCGTTCGTGGTGGCCAAGGTGTTAACGGTACTAGTGGGTCGACTGCGCTATATCACCACAACGGTTCGCGCTATGGTCTTGGATTGGGCCGCGGTGGTCCGGATGGGAAAATGAACGGGTTGCATGGTACTAAGCACAAGCGGGGCGATATGGACCGTAAGTCTTCCCCATCCTACGTCGCTCAGACAGCTGAATGCGTTTGGTAGTCAATCGTTTCGCTGGGACACGCTTAGAGGACTTGCAGGGAGAGATCCTTACACTCTGCAAGGACCAGCATGGTTGCCGCTACCTCCAGAAAAAACTCGAAGAGAGTACACCAGAACACCGAGACATGATTTTCCGGGAAACCTTTGGACATTTCGCCGAACTGATGATAGGTACTATTCTGGTTCTTCGTTTATCGGACGTTATTCATGTTTTTTTGTCAGATCCATTCGGGAACTATCTTTGTCAGAAGCTGTTGGAATACTCGACGGATGAGCAGAGGAATCTTATTTGTGAATCGGTGGCCCAGGAACTGGTCAACATATCCCTTAACATGCACGGAACCCGTGCTGTACAAAAAATGATTGACTTCCTGTCAACTGGACGACAGGCAAGTCTAATTTCAGCGCCTTTTCGCTTCAACACTTACGTTGGGGAGCGTAGACTGATCAAAGATATAATGCCCAGATCCATTCAATTATTGTCGCACTTAGCCTTCATGTTGTTGTGCTAATCAAAGACCTCAACGGCAACCACGTTATCCAAAAGTGCCTAAACAAGCTTGCCCCCGAGGATAATCAGGTGCAATCTAATCCGATTATATGTGGCTCCCCTAACTCGGATTGGTACAGTTTATCTACAACGCTGTCGCTGCTAATTGTGTGGAGGTCGCTACTCATCGACATGGATGCTGTGTGTTACAGCGATGCATTGACCATGCATCTGAACCCCAGCGCATCCAGCTTGTAAATGAGATCACTTATAATGCGCTTACATTGGTCCAGGACCCTTATGGCAACTATGTAAGTTGCGTTGATGCACTATTCTCCGTGTCCCTCATAGCTCGTTATCAGGTCGTGCAGTATATCTTGGATCTCAATGACAATCGATTCAGTGATGCCGTCATTCGTCAGTTTACAGGCAACGTCTGTGCGTTATCTGTGCAGAAGTTTAGTTCCAATGTCATCGAGAAGGTAAGCTCTTGTGTGAAAGTAGTTCTTACATCATTCATCTGTTGCCCAGTGTATCCGAGTTGCAGAGCATAATACCAGGAAAATTCTCATCGAGGAGCTCCTTAATCGTTCGCGTCTGGAGAAACTGTTGCGTGATTCGTACGGCAACTATTGTGTTCAGGTAAGTCACGCTTCTTGACGTCTTTTGTTCCCTAATGAAATTCTCGCTCAGACCGCTCTTGACTATGCCGAGCCTGGCCAACGTGCGTCACTTGTGGAGGGTATCCGCCCTGTGCTACCGTTGATTCGGAACACGCCCTATGGGAAACGGATTCAAAACAAGCTCCAACGCGAACATCTGGACAACTTTGGCGGTGCATTTCAGGGTCCGCAGGCAGTGATGAACATGGGCATTAACAACCAAGCGATCAGCCTTGGGCCTGGACACCTGAACCCTGCTGCACGCATGCACTCCAACAACCCTATGGCGGACATGTATGCCTCTCAGCCAGGACTTTATGGAATGCAAGGTCAAGGCTCGTACGGTCCTGGCCATGTGGCTCAGATGCACAGTCTCAGCACGCGCTCTATTGACGAATATGTCTTGCAAAGTCATTCTGCTCACAACACACGACTGACTCCTCCACATTCTCATGCGGGCGGGTACTCTGGCGTTTCTGGGTATGCTAACATGAGCCAATTTGGCAACGGCGGCCTTGCTGGGTCCTTAAATGATCCTTACCAGAATTACGGCTATGGCATGTGAAAGACTTGTCGCATGAACGCCAGCGGTCTTATGGGTCGACCTTTCGACCCTTAATCCTCTATTTCTATGTATATTCTATGTCCTTCCGTTTGGCGACTGATACCTCTTCTTCGTGTTGCATGGCTCGATCTGGCGGTTTTTGGAGGTATTACGCCAATGGGATCGGCCGGCTTCGATCAATACCACTGCACTTGTACTTTGGTCCGGCATACAACCAATTCCCTCCATTGCTATTGATTGCTTTCTGAACATTCTCCTTTGTTCCCATCCTCTGCATTTGTATAGCCCTAATTTTCTCATCTAAAGCAATGTCTGTTTAATGGCCAACCTGCCTCAGCACCACGTTCTGTACTTATTGTGCAATCTATGCCGTTGGACTTCGAGCCAGTTTTTGACATTATGAGTGCAAGGGGGAAAATAGCTCAACGTTTGCGAGGTCGAGCACGCAGAGAGTTTGACACCTGACACTGAGCTTTGACTTGACATCTGTGATTACATCAGCACCAAAAAATAAAATAAAAATAAACATGTCTGCGGAGAGGCACCAGTTGAGCATCTGCCGCACCACTCGTTTCTCTCTTTTGTTCCCTCACCACACGCTCTTTCTATCTCTTTTACTCGCTGGCCGCTATGCGCTCAGCTCTACGCATCGCTGCGGGCCTTACATTGGCGGGCGTCCTCCTTTCCTCCGTACACGCCATCCAAACAGTCACAAGGGCGGGAAAGTACCTGTATACCGCGGACGGGAATAGGTTCTATATCAAGGGTGTCGCGTATCAAGAGCAAGGTCTGACATTTCTCTGTCTGCGATACTCATGGCACTGACGACTCTGAGCAGGCGCTGTCATAGCTGATGCCAGCAATTCTTTCCTCGAGCCCTCCACCTACATTGACCCTCTCGCCGATGGCAACGCCTGCCAGCGCGACCTGCCATACCTCCAGCAGCTTGGTGTCAATACCGTCCGAGTGTATAGTGTCGACTCCACCAAGAACCACGACACATGCATGCAGTTACTTAGCAATGCAGGCATCTATACTATGTAGGTGGTCTGAACGTGTTCCCCCCCACTAACTCACAATTTTACCTGTCTTCCATTTCAGCATCGATCTTTCGTTGCCCGTGAACGGCTCCATTGACCGCAACTCCCCTTCGTGGACTACAAACCTTTTGGATCTGTACCTTGACACTATCAACACATTCACAAAATATGACAACGTGCTTGCGTACAACGTCGGAAATGAGGTTGTCATCCAACCAAATGGAACCGCCGCTGCCACATTCGTCAAGGCTGCGGCTCGTGATATCAAGGCTTACCTGTAAGTCGTGCAAAAATATCCTTTTTCCATCCATATATGTCAGCATTTTTGTAGTAACTCGGTCAAGTCACCCGCTCTTGTGGGTTATGCCGCGATTGACGGTGATGCATCCTGGATCGTCCCCCTTGCCGATTACTTCTCCTGCGATCCATCCGGTTCCAATTCTGGCGCCACTGCGATTGACATCTGGGGTTTGAACAATTAGTAAGTGTTCAGCCTGATACACATTCCCTCACCGTAGCTTACCTATTTTAGTGAATGGTGTGGTAATTCCACGTTTGAGGACTCTTATGCAGGTATAGAGACAGAGTTCGCGAACTACAACGTCGCTGCATACTTCAGCGAGTTTGGCTGTATTTCGGGTGGCACACCTCGCCCTTGGACTGAGGTTGGGGCTATCTATAGCTCGAACATGTCACCCGTCTGGTCTGGTGGCATCGCCTTCTCGTACTTCCCCGCTAGCAGCGCTGCAGGTCAATTCGGCATGGTCACCATCTCGTCCGATGGTAAGACGGTTACTACCAGTCAAGACTTTGACAACCTCAAGACACAATATGCCGCGGCATCGCCTCCCAACTCGCCCTCACAAAGTGCTGCAGGGTCAACAACTTACCCCTCGTGCCCTGCCCAGAGCTCGAACCTCGTGGCCTCGACCCAACTTCCCCCGACTCCCGATCTCTCAGCTTGCACGTGTTTGGAAAAGAACCTTGGCTGTGTTTTTACCCCTATGACTTCTAACTACACTGCGGTTGTGGGTTCCTTGTTGGATTATGGATGCAGCTTGCTTGGTCAAGCGGGCGGTTCCTGCACCGATCTCTCTGCCAATGGTACCACTGGTCAATATGGCCTCGTCGCTGCATGTGATCCGAGTACGTTTGATAGATGTATACTGGTGCTGTCGCTAACACGGGTGTTGTATAGCCGTCAAGTTGTCATACGTTATGAGCGAGTATTATGGTGCTACAAACAACAACGCTCAGTCTTGCAGCTTTGGTGGAAATGGTACCGTCAATGCCAAGGCATCGGCTGCAGCTACCTCAGTCGCAGCTTCGTGCTTGTCCACGGCCACTGGCACTTTCGTACCCTCGCTTCCTAGCGGGGTTTCTTCGTCGACACCAGGGTCTGGAGGCAGTGGATCTGGAAGCTCGTCTCACAGCGGAGCTCCAACTGTTTTTGCTGATGTCAAGGCGCTCTTTGGCATCGGCGCACTTGTAGTGACGGGTATTGTCAGCGGTCTCTTGACTATCGCGTAGTGTCCTTCCATTTTCTAAAAGAACTGGACCCATAATGACATTGATTAGCCACATTTGTCAACCTTTTTCTATAGTAATTTTTTGGACTTGTATATAATGGTGCAATGTGATTTATGTCGATGAAAGACTGATTAGACCTATTTGCATGGTCGATAAAGGTTTGATTCCCCCCCGCTTTGACATAGGGGGAAAATCATTTCTGCAAGTACTCTTCGAGGATTCCTTTGACTGATCCGTTCGTTCAGTTGTTTCTGTGCAAATCATTCGCGGGCACTTCACTTTGAACCCCGGTTGGCATCTTATTACACGGCGACGAAGATGTCATTTCACGCATACGGGGTATCCAAACAAGGTTCTCGTCACTGATCAGGTCCAAGGACCACAAACGTCCCCACTTATGGTATTTTGCGGCCATGCCGGTTTTATTGGTTTAATGCTTTTCAAGGAGCCGATGCTTGTGGGCCTTTCTCGAAGCTGCACAGAGTGAAGAAGGTCATCACGAGCTACCCGGGCGCATGAACGAGGCAAAATGTTTTACCATTTTAACCCCAGGACGCCTGGGTTCTATCCTTGTGGGCTGACCTAAGGACATCACAGGGGTATCTTCCCCACTCTCCTGCGGTTCGAAGCGATTACCTCTGCTCGTACCCTTCCAGCTAAACTGTCACTTCATCCACAGACATGTTTCTCATTCAACGTGCCACCGGGATGACCGTATATCGTGAGAACCTCCCAACTTTGAAAGTGTTCCCTTTTCTGGACGAGCGTGAGAAATATAAAACTCTCCTTTGGATGCGTCCTATTACGCCTTGTTTGGCGCCTCTCTATCGAGCTCTCTCGTCCTCGCCATCTCCTTCCCTTCAGTTTCGCTGCCACCCTCTTACATTTCTTCCCCATTGCTCCTTTGTCTCCATGTTGAGTTCTTTTAATTGATCATCCTCGGCAAGTAGTTGTGAGCTATGTGATGCTTGGAATACTTTGGCATTGAAATCCCTCAGCAGTCGTATGGTTGATTTCCTTGAACTGCGCGAGAGCGTGACATAGAGGTTGAACAGGCTAAGGCCCCCTGTAGGTGGTGTTGCTATATCCACCACAATGCATGGGACTGTTTAACCTTGTGATTGATAGTCCATGAATGTGTATGCTGCTGTAACTGGAAATTGACACTGTTTGACTGTTCGCCGTGGTTGATTTCCATTGTTCTCGACAACCCAGACTTGCATGGACTTAGTAGTGAGTTTGACAGATATGACAGCTGCCTCTAGACCTTTTAATGGTGTGGCTCGTGTGCATTCTAGCTCTTCAACACCACATCTTGTTCCTCCTTTGGGTATGTTTTGTCAGGGTGCAGTATTATGTCCACAATGGTTCCATGTATGCCGTTGGTAATATCCTGGTCTGTCTCTACATTTGTAGTCACCATCACCTTCATGCCTATTGCTAATTCCACCATGGCTGGTAATTCTTGCCTGGACTTCTTGTTTGTTGATAGTGTGGCCAGTGCCACCTCTCTCCCATTCAATGTGTGCACCCTTGGATGGTGTCTTCTGCATAGCAGATGAAGAGATCAATACTATATACTAGTTGCTAGTGCTATGCATCTGATAGACATCAGGTAATCAACTTAAGCAATCCAAAGTGCATGCAGCAAGCAAGGGTTCTGCCGACGCAGGCAGCATTTCGAGTCAACCCAAGTGGCCCTTTATTTATGCCGGTAACGGCGTTCCTCTTATGGCCTTCAGATCCCAGCACTGGCGCAGCTGGGCAGAGAACGATGACAACCACCTTGCAAGGGACTCGCGCATTGACGAGGCCAACAAGAGTTTGCCCAGGATGGGCATGTACGGGCCAGCCTATGCTAATCCCGCAGAACAAGATCATCGCTCTTCGTGCACGAATCGACGGATCGTAACATTGGATCCATTATGTATTCTCCCACCGCGCGTGTAGAGATGTGCAGGAGCAGGCCGCAGGTCGAGGGGTATCATCCGTTTTGAGGTTAACCCCAAAACATTAACAAGGTTGTCGATGTATCCATTCACATCATGCATCGAATCTATCTACCTTAGTGCCCCTGGTTTGGTTATCACCTCATGCGCAAGATATGAAGCCGTGGATATTGTCATAGCCGCTTGGGAGGGCACTTCGTTCTGTTATATGGTCTGTAGGTCCGGATGTTAGTTAAGATCATGTACAGTGGATCTGGATTCCACGCTTGTCCCACAGTGGAGTTCCAAGAGATTTTGCCCTTTTGGCTCCACTGGTTTGTATTTAATTGCACGCGGAGTTTGATTTACATACGAAAAAATATTTTCTCCACTTTTTCGCTTTTCTCTCTCATGGCTTCCTCGCCGAACGCAGTGGATATCGACGTTCAAAGCAGAGACAAGTGGAGCACAATGGACGACCAAGAACTTGATGACATGGGTCCTGTGTCAACACTTGACAATGACACTGTTATGGACGACCTCCGACCTATTGCTGGTGCAGACGACCCAAGGGCACTTGTTGCTAGTGGAGACGCGTCTGGCGACTATGACAAAAGCAAGGACGACTCTACTCGTGACAGACCACCCAAGGTGCTTACATTATCCTCTTGTTTTGTTATTTCGTCCTATTGGCGATGTCTGTCTTGTCTGTGCTTCGCCAGCTGTTGGCGTGTCATGTTATCATCATCTCCAGCTGGATTGGTCCGTTACTGGCACTCTTGACTGTTGGTAAACACTCGTACCCTCCCGGTGTGCCTTGTGGTGTGGCTTTTACTATGCGGCTCAGTTCCGAAGGTCTTGCTTGCTCTGGTCCCTTGGTGCTTTGTCAGGCTCTTCTTATTCAAAGACTCTCTTCCTCTGTGTCTTGTCTCCTCCAGTCTCTGTTATCTGGCCTGGTATTAAAATGCCGTTTCCACCCCGCTCAGCCGAACAAAGTCTATATTGGTGGTCTTCCAGAACACACTCGATCTGATGACCTTCAGAACTGTTTTGGAAAGCTTGGCAACATCGTCAATATAGAGTTGAAGTAGGTCATCTGTCTTTCAAGCGCAACGGCACCTTCATGACCACGTTATCTTTGCTCTCTGCTCAGGACCGGATATGGCTTTGTGGTAGGTGGGCCGGTGACTGGTATTTAGAAAGGTGCTGAATCCCTTTCCCAGGAATTTGACAATCGCAAGTCCGCCGAAGAAAGTGTCGCTAAATATCATGAAGGTTACTTCATGGGTAATAAAGTTCGCGTTGAGATAGCCCACGGTAAGGGGCGTATTACCAAGCGACCTGAAGACCCCGGTGCATGTTTCAAGTGCGGTGAAAGCGGACACTGGGCAAAGTGAGCATGCCCCGAGTAATCATATGACTTTGTTTACCATCATTTGATAGAGAATGCACTCGACCAGCTACAAATTCGTAAGCTACTCGTTGAAATGTTTAGAACATAATTTCGGCTCACTTTCTTCCTTTAGACGCAGTGGTGTTGCAACGGACTCGTCCCTCATCGATCGCATACACCCACGTGACTACCCACCATCGAGAGACTACCCTGCGTACCGTGATGAACCTGGGCGGTACGCACGAGACAGTCGTCATGTGGAATACACTCCGGCTCCTGCTCGGGATTATCGCAGACCTCTGACTCCTCCCGGAGTCCATCGTGACCATGCGATGCCACCTCCCCGATCCTCGCGTGACAATGACGATTATAGGATGAGAGGACCCCCGCCGCCACCGCCACCACCTTCGCGGTATGACCGATCCGAAAGGGATAGGGATACATATTCATCCAGGTATCCGCCACCGCCCCCTCGTGACCATTCCGATCGGTATGACAGAAGACCTACGACAGAGGACCGGTATGTACCATCGCAACCTCCGTATAGCGGACGGCCACGAACGCCACCTGGTCCCCCTCCGAGTCGACGGGATGACGAAAGGTATTCTCGGTAAGTGCCTCAGTCCCTTAGAAGATGAACTGCTATTAATCATTAAATTTGTTGCAGTCCACGAACACCACCTGGTCCCCCTCCGAGTCGACGTGACGACGACAGGTATTCTCGGTAAGTCTCCACAGAAGGTGAATTGCTGTCAACAATTAAATTTGCTGCAGTACTGCTTATGATCCACCTGAACGCGTGGAACGTGGACAGCCGACGACGCCACCCCGTCATGCTGATTACCCTCGCAGCCGCAGCGTGGAAGCTGTTCGCTATCGGTGAGTAAATGATACAATGATTCTACCCTTTCAGTACGTTAATTGTACCTTCCTAGGCGTCGCTCCCTCAGTCCTCCTCCTCGAACTTCACAGTACGAGAGTGGCTACTCTGGGCACCACGGGAATGGGTATACTGGCGACAAGGTCTCAGTACCTTCACGAGATAGTGGACGATCTAGGGATTACTATCGCAATGGTCGAGACTCTGCAGGTAGCCACTTCAGGCGATACTGATGTGCCGGCATGTAAAAACTGCCCAACTTGTTGGGTGCATAGACTTTAGACAGATATTGTCCCGTCGATGTCGTGAAAGGATCATAAGTAATTCAGTATGCCTGTCTTTTATTACATCTTGCTTGAGCAATACATTGTTTTCTGTTTCTTCCCCTGTATATAGGGAATAAACTGGGTATGTACTGGGTGAGGACGATCCTGTGCTTCTCAAGCCTTTTTCTTCATTGTATTACCTTTAAGTTCCCGTATTTCCACGCTGCACCTATTAAAGACCAGTGCAAAGCGCTATTCGTTTATTCTCTCAGGGGCACCTTGTTGAAATTTAGGGCCAACAGGTACCTTCGATCCGTGAAGAGATGTTGCATCAGCGCCGCTTCTTTGTGTCCGTGGTGTCTACAGTCGAGTGTCATGTAACGGCAAAGAGAGCCTCACGCCAAACACAGGGTCCAGAACACGAAAGCCGAGGCGGATGAGTTTGACCATCCCAACCACCCAGCGGCTTGATAGAAGTCTCCGATGCTCTAAAAAAATCTGGTGCAGAATGATGTTAGTAATGGGCATTATATGAGGGCAGGATGGTCCTGGAAAGGATGACCAGAGCACTTATGAAGTGTACGCAAAAAAAAGTACCTTACAGAACTTTCTGCCTAGTCCTGGTGATGCGACCTTGTTTTTTGCCATGCTACACACAAAGTTGCGATGAGTTCATCGTAAAAGAAAAATGAGCCTGTGAGTGTGTGCCTTCAAAGCACACCGCCCATTGACAGATGGATCGGACGGAGGAATGTTTGAACAAATATGCGATGGCACCCCATAAATTCGGCGTTCTGAAAGCACAATAGACTCCCACAAAAACACATACACATAGCCCCTGTGGGCAACAACAGTTCCAAAGTCTACCCCTCTGCGACAAACTCCCTAAGTTGTCTCAGGTGCGCTGACACTTCCGCTTTGAATAGAGCAATCTCGTTGCTGTTCTTTGCAATCGCCCGAATAGTCTCATCTTTGAGACGGGCTACTTTCGCCTGCTGTTCTCGATAGCTAGGAAACAAGATATCCAGAACCAAACGAAAGATTAATGCAAAATCCTTACCTGAATTGCAACGCCTGTAGCCGTGATTTTACGCCCATCCCGCTCGATAAAGCCACTGTTCGTGCATGCGCGAGTTCTCTCTCCAGGCGGGCAGCTTCAGCATTGCTAACCATCGATTCTTGCTGTGAAGCCTATTCGACTAAGGTGTAAATCAAGCGACGCATCAATAATGGTACACTCACGTCTCGAAGTTCATCAGCTTGCTCGTTCAGCACGACCACCTTCTTCTCTAGTTCGCTAACCTCATCATGCATGTTTTCACACTCCAGTGTCAGTTGATCGAGGTCATTGTCCACTTTGATACGCTCGCTCTCCACTTTGGCACGCTCGGTCCGTTTCAATTCTGCAATACCGCTCAGAGTGGGCTTGATGGTCTTCTTGATATCTGCACCATCCAGCAACTGGGACACATTCGGTGTTGCCATGTTGAGCTGTAACGTAAGATCGACCTCCTCAAAAGGTGATGGGAGTGGGGGGAACAAGCCAAGAGATGACAGAAGGTTCGTATATTGGTCTAGTGCTTCTTCTACAGCAGTACCCCGGTTTGTCATCATGACTTCCAGCGACATAACTGTTTTCTGGGCTTCGGAAATCTTGTGCTTAAGTTCCTCAAGATTCCGTGACAGCGTCTCGTGGTCGCTGTTCATACGAACCACCTCCTCAGCGGTAAGGTTTTGAACTTTCACGATGTCAAGCAATTTGCTATGTTCGCTCTTGAGTTGCTCAAGGTTGGTAGCTGTAAGTGGTTAGTCATCAACACTGGAGTAGGAAAGGATGGCCGTACCTCGCGTGGTCAGCTCGGCATTCTCGTGTGCAATAGTATCAATCAAGTGTTTCCTCCGGGCTTCGAATCGTTGAAGGACGTCATGAAACTTGGCACGATCGCTCACGAGGTAGCCGTGAGTCTTCTGGAGTTTTTCTAAGGGTGCCTGAAAGAAGTATTGAGATAGCCATGGCAGGAAAGTTTTGCGACCTCACTGCGGAAGATTGAAGTTGAGAAAGTTCTGCTTGAAGTTGGGCAAGTTTCTCCTTTTGCTCTTCCAGATCCTTAAGTGCTTTCTCGTTCTTCTTTGCTATTGAAGAGTGTGAAGATGTGGAGTAGGTAGCTAAACTAGTCATCTCACTATAACGAGCCTCAAGTGCCTTGTCTTGCTCCTCGAACACATCAGCGCCATTGAAGAATGCAATATATGCCTCTGCAAAATATTCGAAAGCTAGTGCTTGGTGGTGGACAGGATCGTGGAACTCCTCTGGTATCTTTTCTACAGTCTGAAGTGTGGGATCGTCGCTTTCCAAGTATTGCAATCGTGCCTAGCAAAGGATCGCAGATCACAAAACGTGCGTGGATCAGCTAATCTTCCAGGACACACCTTTCCCATCTGCACCAACCAATGCAACACAGCCAAGAGCGTGGGCCACGAATGCATACTCCCCGGTGCAGCTAGCCACTTATTGTCCAATTGTGAAACGAAAGGATATCGGAGTGCCCTCAACGCCGGTTGGAATTCGTCCTCGAATCGCGCCTTAGGGTCAAAAGGATAACACGGGTCGACGAGGTTGACCAGATGCTGAAACATGGAACGATAGTCCTTGCCCGTGATGCTCATCAAGGTTTGCATTGAGATCTCATACTCGGTAGTTTGAAGCCAGGCGAAGATCTCCTGGCGCATCTTAGATTGGTAGGCGCGGTCGCGAATCGGGCGGGGGTCCTTGAGTGTTTGGCTTCCGGATGGAGCAGCAAGCATGGCATTGCCCGGCCATAGTGACCCTCGACGCGTTGAACTGTGTGAGAGACGAGCGATTCACAGTGCTGTAAAGCGACATATGGAAGCTTACTTATGTAGAGGTGTCCGGCCGTAATTTGGTTTGGAGGTGCTCTGGAGGAGAGGATTGGTATTCTGGGCTTTGTATATGGATTGACGTGGATTGGAGCTCGGCCCTGAACCTGCTGGTGGTAGGTATGGTGCGCGCAGGGCTGGCCCAGACAGGCTCATGCGTACAGATGATTGGGGTGCCTTCTTCGCGGTAGAAGGCATTGGAATGCCTGAGCGAGCATTACTGTACGGATCCGGTGTAGGCTGCATGGCAAGCGTCGTCGACGAACGAATATGTATTTTGGGAGCGCGTCGTTGGTCATTGTTATGTAGCACTACGTATTACATAATGTCAAAGAGTAGAGCGCACAGTCGATGCACAGTGCACTCATATTTCAGGACGGGGTGCAATGGTACATTCTACTTTTTGTCCACAAGTACGTGCGGCGTTGATATTTCACAGGGAAAGGCCAAGAAAACACGCAAATTTGCAGCCGTCAAGCGGCTTCTGAGTCCTAATGATGCTAGATTGTATGTATATCTCGGGGCGTTGGCTTTCATTACAGGATGCTCAACATTCCATCTATACGACAGAAAAGAGAACCAACTAAAACAGAAGAAGAAGGAAGAGGAAGAAAAAGCGAAAGCTGTTCGCCGAGTGTATCTCGTTTTGTACTGCTCACTTTCCAATGGCTAACTCGGTGTTCCCAGGCCCCAAGTTGCCTCATCGATGTTCCTCACCCACAACACAGAACTTGTGCCGCCATACCGAGTCCTTATCGATACAAATTTTATCAATTTCAGCTTGCAAAACAAGTTGGAGCTTATCAGCGGGATGATGGATTGTTTGTATGCCAAGTGTACGCGACTGCTGCCTGAGTTTTCACACACTCTCTCACCATCCATCAAGGCATACCATGCGTGACTGATTGTGTTATGGCTGAGTTGGAGAAACTGGGTCATCGTTACCGTGTCGCACTGCGGTGAGTTTTCATCATTCTCGGTTTTCAGCAACTAAACAATTCCGTTAAGTATTGCTCGTGATCCTCGGTTTGAGCGACTGAACTGCAGTCACCCAGGCACGTATGCTGACGACTGCTTGGTACAACGCGTGACTGCACACAAATGCTATATCGTTGCCACCTGTGATCGTGAACTACGTCGTCGTATTCGTCAGATCCCTGGAGTACCCCTCATGTACATTGTTGCGCGGCGCTATGCCATAGAACGCCTGCCAGACCAAGGTGCACCGGTATAGCGCAAGTCACCAAAAGTCCCATTGTTCAGGGATACTAATTCAGACCATCAAAATGAGTCTATCTGTTGATTTAAACCCTCCCAGCGGAAGGGTCTTTGGCTCTGACCGCCGTTCTCGCCTCTTTTCATGGTACATGGGGTAGTTGGATCTTGATGCATGATCTAATGGGTATGACTATGTATGATGTATGTTTGCAGTGTGAGTACCACCCATGTTGGCTGTCTTCTACCTCAATGATATCTTATTTGGATTTATATTATATTGTGTGACTGGGCCCAGAACCATTGTCGAACTACGAGTTAGCATTCGGTGTGGATGCCTGACATAAAGGTCCAGGCAGTCGCGGAGCTGTGGACAACCAAATATGTGTGAAGAGGTATGCTACATTGCTTAAGGAATAGTTGTATCTATCTATCACTTTTCACCCCTGAGAAATAGTCCATTCGTCCCGAGGGACGCACTTGAAACATGCGAGCAATGCAATTTCAAAGCGTCCAAACCTTGACCATGGCGTCACGACCGCCCGAGACGAGGTACCTATCCATGTATCGCAACCGCTCGATGGGTCGGGTATGGCCGTTGGTTGTGAGCGTCGAGTGTTGCATCGTGGTACGATTATATATCTATTGCAGACCAAGTGTAAATCGAAGCAATCCTTCACAAGTAGTTTTCCATGGACGACGCTTTTGCTTACCTTGATGGCGTTCTCACCTGTGGCAGCAACAACCTTGCGAGTGTCGAATTGTAGGGCAGTTACTCCATGGTCATACTTGATGGTATCAAACGTGCCACCACTGCGGACGTCCCATATCTGACAGTTCTGGTAAGCATCATTCGCGCACATCATAAAAAGGAGCTCACTCGTATGGACTTGTCAAGACTACCACTAACAATATGGATCTCATCAAATTGGAGGCAAGTCACAGGTCCGGTGTGGCCAACCAGTGTTCGGTGTGCTTGCCCCGTGCGCACTATGTCAATTAACAGGGTCAAACTGCCAACGTAACACACGAATCGACCAAGGACCTACTGTCCCACATCCTTACGGCACCATCACCGCTGCCACTGACGAGGCCATAACCCCAGAATTGTACAGCCCCAACGAAGTCCTGGTACATTTCCCAACTGCCATCTGCATATGGCGGCGTAGGGACTGCAAAATTCCCCGCGGCGGCATTTGTGAAGAAAGGGGTGGGTAACGAAGCACCAGGTGTACTGACTTGAGAGTGAGAAATTGCCCAAAGTATGTCCATGGTCAACACGCATTGCCCAGTGGCGAGATCCCACTGGCGCAGCGTCTTGTCTGAAGCTCCGGTCACCTAAGCTACGTCAGTCAAGGTTTTCACACGGATGGAGACAAGTAACAATTTACCAGACACTCATCCTCCAAATACAGTGCAGTAACAGCCTTGGTATGCCCGTCGAACAGGCGCAAGCAAGGACCCTCACCCTCAGTGCCTGCCTCGCTTACATTACTAGATCGAATGCCATTAGATCTCTCCACGAGCTCTCCATCATGACTTCCATCTTCTTCAGCCACGTCACTGAGGCTACCTTTGACCCAGTCATCGTCGACAAGACGAAGATCCCATAACCGAACGGTGCCATCTTCGGCACCAGTGAGGCAAAGATTATCTTCGACTTGTATGCACTTCACTGCACCACGATGTCCTCGTAGTCGACCAATCTCATATCCAGTCATCAAATCCCAGACACGAGGCTGCGTATCGTCTTGAGAAGAACTGACGAGTGTACCGTAGGGTTCTGAGAAGTCGAGAGCAGCTATAGGCGATAAGTGGCTTTCGAGGGTCTTTGTGAGAAGATGAGCGTGTGCACGTGTGAGAGTTGCAGCTGCATACCATGAATGCAACTGCTGGTGGCAGTTCGTCATGTTCTGAGGGTAAGAAGACAGGCCCTGGCGTTTTCCTTGGTAAAGGCGGTTCTGGAATGGGCAAAAATACATACCTTTGCGACGCCGCGAGGGTGCGACATGTGGAATATGAGCAGATGTACTCTTCTGTTGCTTGATTGATATTTCCTCGAATTCCAAACGTTCCTGAACACCACCCACTAAAAGAAAACGCGACTTGATATTGAAAGGAAGCGGAACGAAGAGAAACCGTACGTTCGTCATCGAGTTCCAATTCATCTTCTTGGATTTTCAATAGATCGCGCTCTAGCTGCTCTCGAATTTCATTTAAGGCACTGATCTTGCTGTCTACCTCGGCAATTTCACTTCTGATCAGACTCTGTTATGTGAGGTTAGTAGCACCATGTTGACCAAAGATCATGTACCTACCCGCCGAACATGCAGGTTCTCCTTGTCTCGGACAATTTCATGCGCCTGTCGGGTGAGCTCATCTTTACCGAGTATCTTCGTTGTGCTCAAACTCTCCCTGGCCCGCCTCTTTCCCTTCCATTGCCTGGGTCCAACTACCACGACATCCTCTTCACTGGCCACACTTTGCCTGTCTTCTTCCTCGAGCATACCCCTCGCTGACTGTCCCAGTTGCTTCAGACCAACCCGCGGTGCATCGACATTCCGTATCTGTCTTCTCCTAGTCCTATTCCTTTCCGAGCTTGGAATTGTCGCATTAAATCCGCGAAGAAGGCTGACATCCGACGCGATGCCTTCCGGCTCTGGTACTTCAGCATCGAGCAATTCTTCCTTTGCTTCTGCGATTTCGAGGTCGCGTGAGGTAACACGACGATTTCCGAGTGTTAGTCGCATCGGTGCACGTCCGAGGGTAGCAAAATCCATGCGAGAGCCTCCACTTATCACGCTGTTTATGCGTCCGCGCGAACGAGAAGTGACGGCTGCTGCAGCATTCATCATGCGAGGTGTCATAATAACGGGAGCAACTGTAGCGCATGGAAACGTGATGTGAGCCTATTGACCGTATGACCAAGTCAAAAAGAAAAGAATTTGTGGAACTCACGGTCTGAAAGGATTCGCGTGGAGCTGCCTTTCTTGTGCGAGAAAGGCGCGAAGATGGCTTTCGACATAAGGTCTATCTTAGACTGGCTAGATGTAGAGTTGTGCTCGCCTGGAGGGAGATCCCGTGCAGAATGGGTAGACTCCATCTTGTCCCCTGTAGACTTCGACTTGGCTTTGAAAGCCATATCGTTGCATTCCGAGCGGGCAGTGGATGCTGGCACTATGGTACTAACGTCGACTCGAATGGAATACGGACTGGACTTGGAAGTTGCAGACAAATAAGGAATGTCATTCTTACGCTTCACGCCGGCAACACCCATATTGAAACCAAGTCATGGGCATAGAACAGAGGGAAAGCGGTCGTATCAATACAGGCGATGCCCGAAGAGTGCCGATGTAAAACATATGTAGATATGAGCACAGTAGTACACCAGCATATGTTCGGGTTTGTGGAAATACATCATAAATTTGTCATAAACCCTACAAGTATATGGAGACCTTGCTATGCCCCCCTGGACCACCGGAAATCAAGAACAGCGTTGAACCCGTATGGTCGCATGTCCAGCTGCCCCGGTAAAATGGGAGCGTCTTCGGGTAATGCGGGCTGAGGTGATGGTGAAGCAAGTTGTGATGGCGCAGGGGTCTCTGGAGGATTTAGGGTATCCGATGTTTCTGTGGAAGCCAAACTGCTCGAACCTCGCCCGTTGAACAAGGAACGGAAGAGTGAAAATGACTCCTTCGCAGTAACGGTATTCTGCGGTGGTGATACTTGTGAGCGGGACTCTGACACTACCTCACCATCGGGCTGCGTCGCTGTGTGTACCGTCTCGTCGGAAACACCGGCCGTACGTTCCTTATGACGCTTCTCCAAGTCAGCGACGGCCCTTTCCACGCTATCCCTTTCCCACTTCTGCACGTCGTAGGGTTCAAAAACTCCTGATGCGAAGTCGCACCAACATCTGTCCGCAACTCGTATGATAGGTGGCGTGAGTTCGTGAAAATTGAGATTCGGCGGAGCACTGGCATTAAGCGCCTCATAAAAGGTTGTGATGTTGTCTGCCCATGGAACTGAGAGGCGGGCATCCAGAGGGAACGACTGCCAGTAACATGAACTAAGAAACAGGGCGGCAAGGAGGATAATGCAGTAGAAACTTGGAAGCATGAGAAAGGATGTCGTTGGATGTGAACAAACTCACCATGGTCTGGCGTGTAAACCCAAGGTGAATAAGAACAGGATCAGAAAGTAGGGGGAAGCGGTGGGGAGTGGTAACAGGAGCAGCGGTAGGAACCACCTTGTGCACCTGCAGAAATCATCATTATTAGCGACATGCTCCTTCGAGGGCAACCCACCACATATGTTCGAGGTATTCGTGTCGATGGACGTGTGAGGGACAGCACGTCACATGATTCGTTGAGGACATTCTCCATCTTTCGGCACAGTTCCAAGTTGGGTTTTAATCCGAGTAGATCTCACCGTCCAGAAAACACAACAGCCACGATGCCAACGCACCCAGAAGTTCTGTGGGCTCAACGTAGCAGTGATAGCATCGAGGAAAAGGTATTTTATCTTGAATCTATATCAGATCGCCACACTCAACTTCCATCCCGTAGAACGTCATATACTTTACTGTCAACCTTCCAGAGATCAACGAGGCGACTCTGCAGTATGAGTTGACCTCAACGAGTATTAGCTTCAAAGCCTCTGCTGGAACGTATGTTTCATTGCAGTTTACATTGACCGTCTCTCTTACATGCACACAGGACTGATCAAAGGGACTACGACTTCTCCTTCGATTTCTACGAAGAAATTGTGCCCGAGGTAGGGATACCTGTTCTGACTGCACCCCCTTCACCTCACATTCTGCTAGCAATCCACACGTCGTCTCAGCAGCCGTAGTCTTTACGCCGTCCTCCGTAAGAAGGAAAAGAAGATCGAGTATTGGCCACGGTTGACGAAGGAAAAGGTTAAGATGCCATACCTTAAAACAGACTTTAGCAAATGGGTCGACGAGGACGAGCAGGATGGTGCCTCAAATGACCACGACTTTGGCGATGACATGGATATGAGTGGCATGGGTGGCATGGGCGGCATGGGTGGCATGGGTGGCATGGGTGGCATGCCCGGTGGTATGGATTTAGAATCGGTAATACATCGTCCAGCTTCCCTTGCGTTTACAACAACTGACTATTGGTGCCGCAGATGATGAAGTCAATGGGGGCTGGTCAAGATCCTGACGGCCCTGTTACGGTTGAGGCCAATGCATCAGATGATTCGGACTCGGAGGACGGGGGCCCACCTCCCCTTGAGGAAGCCGAGTCAGCTAAATAGGTGGAATAAAAGCGTGATTTGGGTCAAAGCAGGTTACCTAAATCAGTCAGATCTGTGGACCAACTTTTGTTTAATGCGTTATATCTCCATGTTGCATCAGCGTTGTCCAGAGCAGGCATTCCACCAGCAGGGGAGAACTAAGTGTTAAATTCTGTGGTTCCTCTTTGCATTCAAGTTGATTGGGAGTGAAACGATATCTTCATTCGAGTTATGTACATGCAGAGCGTAACCATACTAGCTCACTCGTGAGTGGTCATCATCAATGTCCAACCTCTTACACAAATTCTTCAAGCTTCGTGAATCTTTTCGGGCATCCGATATAGCAATTATGTAGGACTACAAAGATAATTACCGTTACCGTTTGTCCAGAAAGGCTTCACAAAATTTCCCCTCTCGTTTATTGCTGGACTACTTCCCTCGGAAGGCATCTGTACAAAGTTGTGTGAAGTGACGAAGCTAACCAACACTATATTTGCTTCATGACCGTCACCAACCCCGAAGTGGAAAAGTGATAAATCAGGAAAGAATGCATCAGATCAGAGGGGTTATCATTGGCCACTTCGTACAAACCTACAACACTAGGAAAGGCAAGGCTATATGAGTTGTGGTGCCGTGTGTCGCCAGCTTGAGCCGGTGAACGCAACGGCAAGGCATGACCTAGCATCTAGTACATGGGATAACCTCTCGTACCCGATATTCGTTTATGCAAGTCTGCCAAGAGCAGATCACCATAACCTGGAAGCCGGTCCATAACGGGATCGGCCCACACCAGGTTAATTCTATCGCTCAAAATACTGGGCCACCAAAGACGGGAGTAAACGTGCGATGTGGGTGATGGCTTACCAATTAAAAGGTGCTGGCATTGCGCTGGTCTTGACATGCGGAGGCAGATGCCTTCAAGGAATTGACCTTACAGTGTTACCTCAGTCCTCTGCATGTCGAGTCGCATCATGAAATGACTTATCTTCCTCCAACAGGATCTGACTTGGAAGACGAGGCCTACACGCAGGACGGCCACACAGAGTAGGTGCTATCTACAGAGTGTGATCGCCGTGCATGGACTAGGACCCCCCAATATCTTCCATCTTTATTCGCTTCGGTCAAGCCAGCAGAATTAAGAGCCATCTTGCCCACCTAAATGTGTACACGAGATAGATGGCGTAGAGGTCGAAAAGTTGAACTTTCTGTATGAACTGCACCGCCACGTATCAATATTCCATCCACAAAACGGACAAGAACTGAGTAGTATGCGGTGAGTCAAGGGGAAGCGTTGTTATCTAGCTTACGGGAACGATGTGATATGCAAGGAGATGTCGAAGGAAAGGGATGTTTCAAGTTCTAAAAGTCAATGAGGGCAGTACGTCATTATCGAGGACGGAGGGTTAGGAGGCCGACGGAAAATAAATCGTTGCGACAGACGAATAAGGTAAGTGCGATGGTTGGGGAGCATATGAGCATGAGAGGTATCATCACAAGTGAAAACGAATATTCATTATTAATCCATCCTAAGGCTTGGAACGTGGTGACAACTTGAGCAAGCATCCGTCCTTGGGAAATAGTGTCGCAATGATCCTAAAAGAAGGTAAAATAGGTATGCAAGCATTGATGAGCACGCATGTACTTACTGAACCTTGTCACTTTCAGGTGTGAGGTGGTGTTCCCAGTCCATAAGTACGCTAGCCGTAGCCAGCACAAGGCCCATGTTCATCGTGGCATACTCGATACCAATACATCTGTGTGGTCCACTGCCGAAAACGAGGTAGTTCTTTGGATTGGTATTTGCCAAACTGTCGGGATCTAGCCAGCGTTCGGGAGCCAAGGTATCGTGGTCGGGGAATACACTGGGATCATGCAGGGAGTTGTAAAAGGAAGGTATTACCATACTGTTTGCTGGAACCGTGTAGTCATTGGAAATCGGGAATGCTTTGGTAGCTCTGTAAGGTACCTGAGATGAGGGTCAACAGTTGTCGGAAACCACGTAAATGGACGTAGCTACCATCGTTACAGGGGGCTTGATTCGTAAACTCTCCTTTACGAAGGCTCTCAGGTATGGCATGTTCTCAAGCATTTCCAATGTCACTGGCTTGTCGACATCGTTACCACGGACGCGGTATTGTTCCTCGCGAATCTTGGCCAGGATTTCTGGGTGGTCTGCCAAATGCTGGAAGCCGTATATCAAGCCGCTGCTCATCGCATCTTGGGAGGCGAACAAAAAGGAGAAGACGACCATAGCCATCTCACGATCGCTGAAATCGTTGCGTCCCTTGTAGGTAGGATCCCGCAGAACCTTGACCCACTCATCAAGCATACATTCTGGCTCAGCACCGCTGGCCATGGCAATTTTGGCTTTGGCGGCAGCCATTTCAAGCCACTTGAAAGCAGCTTTACGGGCCTGAATGGCCTTCCAGACATTTGTTCCGGGAAGTGCAAGGGGGAAGTTGACAAGTTGGAGAGCGCGAGTGATATCCCAGTATTTTTCGGAGACTTCGATGAGGCCCTCTTCGGGGATGTGATTGCCACAAAACACGCGGACAGAGGTGTGCATGTTCAAATTACGAGCTGTCTTCATTATTGGCTTAGGAGAAGGGTCCCCGGCTGCGTCAGCGAGCCACTGACGGAAGTGTTGGCGGGTGATGGCATCTTGTATGCTGATGTAAATGCTGTTATTTGGTCCAAGGCGTTATTAGGAACCGCTGGTCAATTAAGTCTTCTCGAAAATACCTGAGTGCTTTGCGGGTGAACAGGGCGTTCAGTGTTCGGCGATATTCTACATGTGCTTTGCCGTTCAAAAAGACCCTGGACAGATAGTATATTGGTGGCAATGAGGGAGAAAGTGGCAGTATCAGACAAACCAATTGTCTGGCATCAAAATGGACTTGGCAGAGTTGACAAGGCATGGCTCGGCATGGCTCGGAGAATTGAGGATTTTGCGCGAGTATTCGTTGGATGAGGCCATGACGATGAAGCTGAAGGGAAGAACTTTAGAGGGAAAGAGAGAGTTTTCCCGATCATGAAGACTTACATGTTGAATACACTAACGACACTCAGTGCGCCCGAGTTCCACTGAGCCATGTATCCCTCCATGGTGGGTTTCATGGAGTCGGCGAATTTGCCAATGATGGGGATGATCCATGTTGCACCGGGTAGGTGTTTCTTCTTGTATCGATAGACGGACTGCTCAAGGATAAGGAGGGTCCCAACAAGCGCAGCGGTTGTACATAGCCATGTTGCTTGCTGCGAAGAGATGCAAGATATGAAGGATGGGATAGGGATGTCGATCAAGGGGTGGGAGGTGGAGGTGGGCATTGCGAGGGACGAGGAGGACTGACGAAGGAGCGAAGCCATGGCGCCAGCCGATCGAGGAAGGGCTGCCTGACGAGGGGGAGGAGGGGATGATGGACCAGAACCGAAAAATAAAAGCGATTGGCCAACGAAATTTATCGAAATGGGCTGATTTCATTACGCAATTGTTGGTTACCCACAGTGCAACAACCACCTCAGGGTCAGTCCACCTTCCAAGACAGCAACACCCATGAAGGGAGAACTGAGAGGCTTAGCTTGAGTGCTCCTTTGATTGCCAATCTGATCCTGCAACAGAGTTCCCAGAAATATCGCCACCGCCAACCACGGCTCAGTCTATATTTGGCCTGGTTGAAGCCACCAACAGGGTAAAGCGAGAGCCTTCGAAAGCACGGTCCCCTGGTCGTCGTTCTGGTAGTAAGTCTGCAATGAGCATCGATGTCCAGTTTCTGGTCTTTGTCTCCGAGGATTCCGAGGTTCCGAATATTCTCGATGCTCATTACAGCAAGGGAGACGCCGTGTTCGTCGTGGGTTTCTCGACACCGTCAAGCTGACGCTGGTGGTGTCCCAATCACCCACAGAGGATTGAAGTTGGTATGTTGGATGGTTTTCATCCGCCCAAAGTTGCCATCATAGTATTTGTTCTCTGCTGTGGCGAGCGCCAAGTATGACTTGCATGGATCTGGCTCTGATTCGGCGAGGCGACAATCTTATCTTTACAGGTCTCTGGGGACGATATGATTGTACGGATGGCACTCGTTCTCAGCTACATAAAGTGGATTCCCGGTACTAGTCTAATCTGAGCAAAATGATTAGGGGTTGTGGGGCAAGTAAACGTATAACCTAGTGGTACTTACCATTGGTATTGTCAGGGGTAGTCCCAGCCTCCGTTCTCATGTGTGAATGACAATGACGTGCCCGGACTTATCCGGTTTCCTGGAATTGGCTGGTGTCGAGACTATGAGGCCATCATCTCGTTCAAACTGTCTAGCAAGATCACTGTCCCAGGATATCGACTGCCCGTTGCACAAAGTATAAGCGGGTGCTGCAAACCTACTATGGTGGGTCAGGTCCTTCCGGTCCATCGGCATCGCTGAGTCTTTGTTAGGTCTTTGTCAACGACAAGAAGTATGCATGGTATGGTTACTTCATGTCAGTGAACGTGCATGTCTCCTCAACAGCGGTTCAGCGAATCCTGTATCAAGGGTCACCGATCTTCGTCATGTAAACACACCGAAAGACCGTTGTTCGAGGTGAAGAAGAAGGGGCGCCCAGTCTCGCAGTGTTCCACATGTCGACATCTCAGACAAGCAAAGCGAGTACATTCGAAATGCAGTTGCAATCCGCCATCAACCACTACCGATAGGGTCCCCATCCCGGCAGCACAGCCCGATAGAAAGCGTACGTTGAGTAGTGTCAGTTCTGGCATTGCACAATTCACTTACACCTGAATGGAAGCACGGCGTTTTATGCCTAGCGTACCTTCTCTTCCCAATGGAATCTCTGATGTGTTAAAGCCATCCAGCTCGTCCTTGCAGTACGGTACGAGTTCTGGAGATCCATCAACTTTTGGTTGTATTGATAACACCGTTTACTCAACTCAGATGATGCCAATCAACACGAATGCACGCACAGTCGACCATGCACATACGAATCAACTACCACTTCCGAATCCATCAATGGAAAGCGACAGTTTTCTGGCCTGACAGCATTGGCCGATGCAGCAGCCATGTTTAGCGAGAAGTCACAACCAACATCCCATAAGCCTTCCGGGTCCTGTTGTACGAAACAGCCCATCACACATGCACGCACTTCCCAGAATTTCGACCTTCCGCCTATTCTCTCTGTCACTTCGGGTTTATCGTCTCAAGTACCTGATTTTCGAGTTATGCCACCACTTGCGACCATCAAGTCCATTGCTGGATCAGGTTGCTCTTGTGGTCTCTACTGTGCTTGCCCAGGATGTACAGAGCACCGCCTTCCGATGCATGTGGCGAAGGACCGCAGGGACTGTAAGGACGGATGCGGAGATTGCGTAGATCATGGCTCAGGAGTTGCGCTACCTGGTCTCGATCAAGGCAGCAGCCTGGTCGATACGTTTTTTGGTAGTGCAAGGTCCCATCCTCACTCACTAGCTCACGGTCGTGGGCCGCGTGCCATCGATTCCACGGACGGCGCGGCGCTGCAGACGAAGGATTCTATGGGGGCAAAAGAAAAAGGTACCCGGTGAGAATCCCATGCCAGTAATCCGCAGTCACATTTTATGTTGGACCATCGGAATACTCTTTTGTCTACTAATTCTTTAATGTGAGTTCATTTCCTGTAAGAGTAGTCTCTCCTTATGCATTACCAATGTAACCCGGACATTTAAAGTAGTCTGCCCCTTTTCTGCCCCGTTGCAATGCGCGTTAAATAACTCACCTGTTTTTCTGACCAACATGGCTAGCAGCACTGAATCTTCGCCGATACTATCAGAGGCACCTAGACTTTATATGGACTCGGGTATGTTGCCCACAAAGCCTTGGCCTATTGTTCTTATCATCTAGTAGCTAGGTGGACAATTGTATATTTAGGGTTTCACTTGAAACAGAGTCAACCGTCTTCAGAAATATCTTTCTCCTGCCACAGGCTCATGGTGTCAGCGACAACAACCCTGTGGTATTGGGGGGTACTGAAAAGGGTGACTATTAATAGCCTTCTTGTGCAGGTCGGTGCTCGTTCCAATCCATAGTTTTTTCGGTGACTCATTGATGTATATGGTATGAATCCGCGCTCGCCCCTTGCGGTGGCCATACTCAAACTTTCGACGATGTGGGAGTTTGACGGCCCCGGAAGGCTGTTATCGCTGGATCACTCGCTCAACGCCACTGATAATCTTGTTGTCGCCAAAAAGATGCAACGTCTATGAATGGCTACTAATTGCTTGCTTTCTTTGGTCCAGAGACTTGAACCAATCAGGAGGGTCATCGCATAGGCTTGGAAACTGCACTGGGACTTGCTTCTTGTGATAGAAACTTAAGCTGAGGCCTAGCCGGGAAACAGCCCTCCCCCGTCGGTAATAGAGCCCTAGCTTTGGCTTAACACTGATACGTGCTGTTTTCGGGTTATAGGGGAAACTCATAGTAACACGTTAGCTGTGCATGGTGATCTACCAGAGCCTAGAGTGAAATTTCGAGCCACGCCCTGGTGGAGAGCGCTTTGCAAACCCATTTAGAGAAGAACGAATATGTATAATCCCATCAGAGTTTTCAAGTGTCTGGCTTGTGGAGAGTGAACATATTCCTCCCAGAATCAACGTCAAGGCACTAGTGAATAATATGTTCTTACCGGGAGCATACCGAATGCAGAAACAAGGTCATGAGTTACCTGTATCCTGTGAGGCTTCATGGGGTGACCAAGACCGTATGTGAATTATAATGTATAATTATTAACCGGTTTCATCGATTAGCCCTCGGCGAGAGCAAACCGCCGAGAGCCAGCTAACTGTGAGGACAAGTAATTCATGGCAGCACCCTGGAGCAAAATCACCCTCTACAATCCTCAACACTTTGAAAGCGTAGTGGCGAACGACGTTGTGAGACATTTGTATGGTTTCTAAGCTGGCATGATACAAGAGAGGGGGTAATCGTAAGTAAACCATTTACTCGATAAGAACTTCATATCTAAATAGATTATGTAAGGGATATACATGATGCAAAGCACGGTCAGTGGATACAAGTGATTTAGTCAAGGGTGAAGGCATGACTTCAGTGGACTCGCCGTTCCACTCGTTCAAGGTATCTGAAATCGTCATTCTTCCAACGAATGCGCAGCATATTGAACCTGCACAAACTTGAATGATTTAACAACTGCCTAGCGGGACTTCTTGTTCTGTATGGATCTCCTGGTGTCGAGGATCGTTGATGACGATGGAATCTCTGGTCCTGTGGTATTCTCAATCGACTCAGTTGGCGGGGGGAGGGCGTCTTCTTCGAAGGTGAGCAATGTTCCGTCCTCACTTGGGGGTTTGCGTTTGATACTAGGACGCTTTGTCAGCGAAAGGGCGCCAGTCCTGTCCTCTTTGAGAAGCTCAGTCGGGCTGGGTCCCCGCTTGCCTTTCGATGGTGAAGAGGAGACGACCGAAGAAGGGAGTGTTGTCGTGGGACCCCTTACTCCAGTGGCCTATTGAATATTAGTAAAACACTCGTCGTTGCGTGTATACATCTGCGGAGTTGCTCACATTTCTGGCCCACGCTTTCCGATCATGATCACCCTCATATACCTTCTCGCCGCCCAGGCTTGCGCCAAAGTCGAACCCGGGGTCTTCATCGCTGCCAGAGGTATCTTCCCATAACTCCCGCTCCTCATCTACAATCTGCAAGGCACCTTCAACCACGGCTGCGTGAACGAAAACGTATTGACGTAGGCTCTGGCACAGGCTCATCCTCTGTTCTCGCATGTCCTGAACCACCACCCAGATTGGGTTCTGATACGAAGTTAGAAAAGGTGGCAATACTTCAGTATGCAAGGGGCGTGGAAGCTTGTAGTCAATGACTGGGTTGTCAGGATCAAGTTCTGCAGAATCGCCAGCGATTGGATGTCTTGCCGTAGGATTACGCATCCCAGGGGTTGGACCACCAATTGTCTTGACTTTAGTTTTGTCTTTGGTATCGCAAGATATAGGTATGTCCGTAGTAAATCCGTTATTGCCAGATGCGATGTTGGTTTCCATGGGGTCTTCCACTTCTCTAGGATGCATATTTCCCGCTGATTCGTCGGTCGCAACTTGGCTGCCCTTGTTACTCCATTGGCTATAAAAACCGGCACTGCTTTCAAAGTCCTGCCCAGAACCGATGAAATCGTCAGAACTAAAATTCGAATAGGAACCCTTGCCGGTGCCGCCAATGAATGGGACACCCCTGACAGATGCATCCGTAAGCGACGGTGCTGAAAAACGTGTCGCTAGTGAGGAATCAAGCGACGATTTGCGGTGTGCACGACACTGGTAGTGTGTGTACTGCGCAATTGAACCATTTAAAGTAGACTGATCTCCACGATTAAGTGGGACGGATATGGCACGTGGACGGTCGACGTCCATACATGCATTTATACATGGTGATCCACGCAATGCAGATGATTCTCGAATAGGGGTGGGCCTTTGAACCTTGTTCGAAGGTAAGGAATCAGCTGAGATGTTCGACAGAGATGTAGCGGAGCTCTCCATCAGACGGGAGCGCATGAGACTCATGAAATTGGTCGCATCGACTCGCGGGCTTGATCCGAACTGCGAGCTGGATCCCGTCCCAGAATTCGAGTTCGAAATTGAAATGGAGCGGGAGGCGCTGGAAACCGACGTTGACGAAGGTGGGATTCCAGCTCGACCACCATTTCCCGACGCGCCGATACTCTCACTCTTTCTTTCTTTGTTACAGTTACTATCGCCGCCACCGATATTCCCACCTGTCGACCCGCCAACCGAGTCGTCGGCTGACAGAGGACTACTACTCGAAGCACTTTCGGGGGATCTTGCCCTACTTGAAAGATGGGGAGCTGATATGGGCATTGGCGCTGTGAGAGCTTCGGAAGGATTCATAGTCCCTGCCCGAGCGTTCGTTTGGTTAGAGACTCGTTCTGCCCATGCGCGAGTCGACAAGTTCTGCCACCCTGTCGTCTTCGGGTCATCGAGCTGCATGTAAGTGGCGCCAAGACTTTTAACGCCGTCACTATGCATCGCGATAGGTACGTGTAGAACAAGCGACTCAGAGCTGGAGGACTCCTCGCCGATGCGATTTGTCCGCTGGTGCTTGCGGCTTTTCTTGCGGTCGCCAGCAGTGACATGAAGTGGTGCCGTAGCCATGAACCCTGGAGAATCGACCTGGCCATCACCGGATGAAGGTTTATCGATATCCATACCATCCATGAGGTCCCTATCCCCATTACCAGTAGGTATGTTCTCCATCCCACTCGCTGCCGTTTCAATGTCACCTCTCCTGTTATCTTTGCTATGGATATCTGCACCTGCATGAGGAAAGGCTCCTGTCCTTCTTGTCTCGTTCAGTTCTCTCCTAATCCCATCCAGTACTGCATCGACCGCGATAAATCCGCCTGTTCTTCCCACACCGGCCGAACAATGCAGCAATACTGGAGGCGATTTCCCCAACGCAAACGTTGCAACACCGGTATGCGGGTCAAGTTCTGGATGACGCCAGCCACGACCATGTTTGTTGCACGCGAGATGTCTGCTTTCACAAGCTAGAGAGGTGCTTCCTGGACTTATGCTGCTTCCAGGGCTCTGACTCCCACTCCCACTTGGACTTGGTCCTGGGGAACTCTCTGCTACGGCACGCTCGACGCGTTTAACTAGGCCCAGAACTCCACGTGGGTCATCCGGGACGTTCATATCTGGCCAATCGAGATATTGAAGGTGAATGATACAGCGGGGAAGCACCCCTGGATATGAACTGTGACTGAGCGCAAACTTGCGCGTGATAGTGGTCGGTGTGCTCTTGATCCCATGGTTTTTAGTACGGGGCTCGCGAAGAGCGAAGAAAAATCCCTCTCTGTTCGCGTCCGTCGAGTTGGTAGTGGCAGATGGAGTAACTGGAGGTGAAGTTGAAAGAAGCTCAAGCCGGAATGGGCCATACGAAGCGTCCGTCCAGTAAGTCCCACATTTGACCATGGCATTCTCAATTTCGCGAGTGAGCATGACGATGACATGAACGTTTTGCTCCCAAACCAGACTGCGCGAAGATACCGGGGTTATTTTAAAGCACACGGACAAAATAAGTGAAAATGACTGACGTCCAGAAGTCAACGAAGGTAGCAGGTAGTGGGCCCTGTGTCGCTATATATTTTTTTCGAGTACCCAATGGCTGCACGTACGAAGCGTTGACATAATCATCCAGTGGCGAAGATACCCGCTGGGCACCCGGTAAAATGTTGTCGCCCTGCTGTAGGTCCACACTCGTTGAGTGTCCGATGTTATCTCCAAGTAGCGTTGCTGCATTAGTAAGCGGGAGAGAATGTCCTGTGTGTGTTGATGTGTCCATGGGCCCAGCAACCTGTGAGTGAGGATGTCGCAAAGGAAAAGGAGTTATCCTCGTAATAGTTGACTCTGGCAGAGCACCTTCGGACGGAGAGGAGAGCAGCCCAGGTAGTTGTGTCGCTATGGGGGATATATCCATAGGAGAAGTAAGGAACTCTAACATACGCGTGTCGGTGTCCACGAAGTCGGCCGGGGAGTTAGCCTGGTTTAGAAGAGCTCGTTCCTGACAACCGTCAACGTCAAGGACTGCCTTTCCAGGATCGAGCGAAAGACGCACAAGAGTTGAGTCTATTCCCTCCGCTGTCACTGCCGAACTGCCGAACTGAGAGACGGATCGCTGGCGTATCCCATCCCTGGTGCGATTGGATCCTCGATCAGTGGATTTTCCTTTGTTTCCCATTCCCGGATGAGATCCCTGGTGCCGTCCATCATGGAGGCGGACACGAGCGTGTTCAAAGGGCCAAATGTATTTATACCTGGAAAGTGCGGATGAGAAGTAAGGAATCCATAGAGAAGGCAAAGAACGAAAGAAAAGAATGTCGCCTTCAACGAGGACTACACCGCATGTCCAGAAATGCACGAGATGGGTAACATAGCGGGAACATGCTTGGCATACAATCGGCGTTGTTTCCTTGCACGATCGGTTTCCATCCTCAGTATGCCTTGCATCCGATCGTAATGGGGGGCATAGCATCTACTTGATATGAAATCCAGAACGTTATGTACCTCGACAAGGAGGGGAATGCATGAACTGAAAGTGCGAACCAGTATAACACAAAAAGACATCGATACCAGAGACCACGTTAATACCCACCTGTTCTTAGTACCTTTTTCCACACCAGCCGTTATAGAGAATGGGAACGAAGAATGCGGTGCGTGTGGGGTTGCCTTGGTCACTGGAGTAGGTCCCGTGGCATAATCGGCACCCTGGTCGCCTCGGACTGTACTAGATTTTCCCCCTTGTGTCTGGCAGTACGCTTTGTCAGTGGCTGCCATCTCGCTCTCTTTCGAGTGATGTTCCATGATGGTTTGTAATCGTCTTTGTTCCGCGAGCTCGATCCGGTAGAATTGCATTGCGAGAGCCTCGGTACCTTCCTCTACCTCTGGATCATGTTCGTCTGGATCAGACGAATGTGGTTCATCGCTCGATTCGGACTCGGACCCAGGGATTCGTGACGACGGAGAAGGATCCCGAATGGCAGATCGGCGGGCGATCTCGCGAAGCCATTGAAAGGGGAGGTCATTAAGGCGTCTCCTTACGCGCCGAGGGAGACGGAGAGGTATACGTTCGGTGATACCATGTGATAGCTCCACGTTTTGTCTGATCACATCGAAAAAGGGATTCGCTGCCTGCGAGAAAGTCTGAGAGACGCGGGGGACCTCGGTGGCGCCTAAAACCGCGCCCAAGTTGATAGTCGAAGAAACGGAGAATGCTATTTTAGGTAGATGTTTCGTTCGTAGTGCACTTGTTGCGCTTCCAGGCTCTGCATCCTCGTCCTCTGTGCTCGGTTGTTCTGTGGTTGTAAGTTCTCTTGCCTCTCTCCAGACAGCCTGGAATCCACCTCGAACCCAGCCAAGTTCGCCAGTGAAACCTTCCGCACGGAATTTGCGGAGGAGACCTGCGATATTGCTATTATGAGGTAGATGTGCTGAATCAGCATCATAGACGAGGATGCGGGACGCCGCTGGCCAAGTAGAGAATCGAGAGCGGGCAGACGAAGATGGGAGCATCTGTGCGAGCTTGGAAAGAGAAAAGAGAGGACGTTTGAGAAGGGTAGACGGGACAGAGAGAGAGAGAGCACGGTTGATGCGAGCGGAAACGTGGGCGGCATGGGGTCGAATGTCGAGGATGAGGGTGGACGTGTCAGAAAGGTATGGCAAAAGGGCCAAGGGGGGGATGGAGCAGAATGGCTGGATTGAATGCGGCTCTGAACGCGGAGGCAAAAGGTCGTGTGGCTGGTTTGTATGGGGAGGGGGCATCAGAGGAAAGGTGGGGGAAGGGAGAGAAACAGATGATTTGGGAAGGTGAGGGTGATGATGCTGTGGTATTTGCTGATTGTGGTCATCTTTGCGGATATCATCGGGGAGGAGCCGCGCGGTGAGGAGATCAGCCGAGCCAAACCTTGCAGCAATTGCCTGTGCAAAGGAGTCAACGGACTCCCCCTGGTTGGTGCTATCCTGGCCAGAGAAGGGAACACTGTTGAAAAAATCGTTGGACATGGCGAGTGGAGAAATGAAAGTATGGTGGCGCTCAATTGCGAGACAGTGTAACAAGGAAAGCCGAGGATAGAAAAGAACTTGGGGACGAGCCCAGCAGGCTACCCGTGTATTTGCCCGCTGGAAAGCAGAAGAATTAAATACGAATGTTTAGACGCAGGATGAGGATGGTGAGCAGTGCAGCCACTACGCTGTTCGTCCCTTGACCCGATCAGGAAGTCACGGGGTATGATGTCACCCATTTGAATTCTAGGCCATGATGTCATCTTGCCGATGCAAGTGGACCTGCTTCACCGACGTTGTCTAGCCCACTTCAATCTTTGGTGCGCATTCCAGTACATTCCACGTAGACTAGGATCAATTATGTAATTCCGTACTAAGATTAGAGAGACATGTATTTTGCCATCCTGATGCATTCGTCAACATGCGATCAGTCGATGACTGTCAGTCAGTCAACTCACTTGTGCTCTTCTCTGGGTTCCTTTGTCCCCTTCGATAAGCGCTGTTCAAGTTTCGCAAACTCATTTAGTGCTATAACTTCCTCCTCATCCATTACCTGAATAGTCAGACGGCTTGTATATATAAATGATGGATCAGTTCCCTCACCTGCTCAACTCCTTTGACCTCAGGAATGTAATGCATTAGCATTCTCTCTATTCCCGACTTCAGTGTCACCGTGCTTGAATCACATCCCCTACAACTGCCCTTGAGCTTGACCTTGACGTATCCGTCGTCACTGAGACCACGGTATTCTATGTCCCCGCCGTCCTCCATGATAGCTGGCCGCACTCTCGTGTCAAGGAGCTCCTTGATCATGGCGACAGTCTCCGAATCCGTATCAAGAATGCGGGTGTCTTGAGGTCCGGCCGAATCTCGGTCCTCTTGCGAGCGGAAAAGGGCCATGCCAGAAGAAAAGTGTTCCATCAATATTGAGTAAACCTCCGGCTTGATCACCGACCAAACCGTCTCAGTCTCCTTCGATACAGTCACGAAGTCGGGCCCATAAAATACCGCTTTGACGCCTTCTATACCCATTAGTCGAACAGCCAATGGTGATATGAGAGCAGAACGCGTGTCGAGGAATTCCGCAGTTCCATCGCCCATGACACTCGAACCGGGGATGAACTTGAGCGAATCTTCATTCGGTGTTGTCTCTGTTTGGATGAACATGGTCCGGCCTGGGTAGGAATGAGTACAATAATGCAATGCAACTTAACACACTAACGCTGCTGGCGCAGTGCGCTGGCTGAGAATACCGACTTGCGTGAATACGCGGAAGAGGCGGTCACAAGCCCAATTTGTGGGATGCCTCTGAAAGTAGTAGTCAAAGAAATTGGCCATGAATGAAAACCAAGCCCAAGCCTTTTCCTTGAACCAATGCCAGCCTTGAGAGCGGCTCTGAAATGACCCGAAGGAAGCCTATACGCCATGGCAAGAGAGATGGGCCAACTCGCTTACGTTATCTGGGTGTGCAATATTTGATGCCGCATCCAGGACTCAAAGTTGTGATATACTACCACAGGATGCAATGACTCTCAGCTTCCTTCTACTCGCACTGTGTCTCCTTCTCTTCGTATCTGCCGTTAAATCGCTTCGCTACGTGAAGCGACGTCCGAAACGTCGAACCGTTGCCCTTCTTGTGCTCGGTGATGTGGGACGCAGCCCACGGATGATGTATCATGCTGAGAGCTTTGCACAACTCGAGTTTAAGACATTCCTTATCGGATATAAAGGTACTGGTTAAGTTCAAATAGATTAACAACCACTCATCATACTACTTGCGCCGTTTTGTTAGGCTCAAAGCCTATCTCATCCCTCACTTCTCTTTCCAACGTCCAGCTCTGTTACCTGCCAGAACCCCCGAGTATCGGGACAGCACCGTTTATTTTATTGGCTTCCATCAAGATTGCGCACCAGATAATCACCATTTTATACACTCTATTGACCATTCATACACCGGAGTTTATCGTGGTGCAAGTGCGTTCTCTTCTGTCACGCTCCGTCGTATCTCGGCTTGGTCTAATTTCACTCTAAGAATCCTCCAGCGATTCCTACACTCGCTCTTGTTCAGTTTGTTGGCCTGATTCGGGGTAGCAAGGTAATCATCGACTGGCATAACCTTGGATTCAGTCTCCTCGCGCTCAAGCTAGGTCGCACCCACCCATTTGTACGAATTGCGAAGCGATTCGAGGACACATTTGGACGATATGCTTATGCACACTTGTTTGTCACGCAAGCCATGCACGATCACCTCATGAAAGAGGTCAGGCTCATGTATGTGTCATATGCGTTGGCTTGGCCACCAGTACTAACCATTCTGAAGCGGTCGCAAGGTGGTACTTTACGATCGTCCTCCTAGCCATTTCCATAGATGTTTGCCACCCGAGATCCACGAGGTACTCTGCAAAGTTCCCAAACATACCCCCCCTTACATTTTATTCGTCAGCTCTTCCTTCGTCTGGGGCCCTCATTGACGGATCCGGCCCTCAAGGAATTTTTGCCAACTGCTAATGTTCCTTACACTACTCAATTTACGACGACGACCTGGGGATCTCCCGAACGGACGTCGTATTTTCACATCAATATGCCCAAATTACGCGATGATCGAGTTGCCTTGGTCGTGAGCAGCACGTCCTGGACGCCTGATGAGGATTTTGGCATTCTCCTGGAGGCGTTGAAAATGTACGAGGAACGCGCCCAGGAAGTCAACTGTGATCCACGGTCTCACATCACAGGCAAGTTGCCGCGAATATGGGTGGTGATCACGGGCAAAGGTCCTCTCAGGACAGCGTACATGTCGGATGTAGCAAAACTGCAGGACAAATGGGCCTTTGTAAGGTGTACTAGCTTGTGGCTCGAGGCGGAGGATTATCCGTTACTGTTAGGTGAGGGGATCTGATGCCAGAATTTGTCGGCTTTAAACGCTAAAATGACTTAGGATCGGCAGACTTGGGAATATGTTTGCACTCAAGTTCCTCTGCCTTGGATTTGCCGATGAAGGTAGTTGACATGTTTGGGTGTGGCCTGCCTGTTTGTGCACTTAATTTCAAGTGGTATGGTATTTTGTTATATATGTTGAATTTATTATCATCATTTCTATCTGAAGTCTTCCTGAACTTGTCAAGCCTGGTCAGAATGGTCTTATATTCAAGGATGCAACACAGCTTGCATGTCAAATGGAGGTGTGCCATCAAATTTTCCTTTGAGAGAAACCATGATTTACATTGTTTTAGACTCTTCTTGTGTCATTTCCTGATTCTCCTCAATTAGAGGTGCTGAGGACATCTATTCAAAGGATTGAAAAACCCTTCTGTCTACACCCTCATCAATCTTCAGAAGGCATGGGCTGGGATTGGTGCAGTTGGACAGATAACTGGAATCATGTTGTGAAGCCCCTGGTGCTAGGGAAAGTGGAACAAGTGGACTGACAATTGTTTGACTCAACTGACATAAGAGTGTGTGAAGTTTCTTGAGTGGAAATGGCCTTGAGTTTCAATGCAGGAGAACTTTCACTCTTTGCAATCCAGTGTGTAGTACAAGTCAGGAAAGGTTGTGCATTGTGATCTAATCAAATGTCAGCAGTGAGTGATACTTCCATCAACTCCATAAAGGTATCTTCCATGACCACCTGGTGCAGTGGTTCTTGGGCATTATCAGTGAGAAGGAGATGGATGCTGTCATGACTGTGACACCTGATCACTCTGTACCCTATTGTCTGATTGCATCCATGTGTTTGCTGTCTGTTTATAGTATGTACTCCTCTTTTCTGTTTCCCTTTATCTGACCTGTATCACCACCGATTGGTGAGTGTGTTGTCCGTTCTGTCTCTCTGTATGATTACCTAATATGTTTCCTTTCTTGTTTCTGGTTACAGTCGGACCCCTCTTAACCCATAACCCCATAACCCCTGATACCCCATACAATTTTGCATCTACCAACTTGGTTCGCAGTGATTTGGTACCTATAACCCATAAACCCCTGATACCCCATATCCCATACTTTTTTGGGGGGTCATAACCCATACATAGGGGCTAATGTACCTCAATATTTCCTAATAAAGACCTATCTATTTTATAATTTGTCATGTTGCCTGATCTTGAAAGTTGAATCCTGCCTCCCAAGCTGTCTCACGATGAAGCTGTCTCACGATGAAGCCTCTCGAAGCCATCAAGAAGGGTCTCAATATCCTTAAGGAGCAAACCCACGAGCAGAAAACAAAGCTCAAGGCTGATTTGCAGGCGAAGAAGAAACTATCAGAGGAGGATGAACAGTGGTTGGATGGTGAAGGAAACCTTGTGGATGAAGAACGTGTCGTGGACCTACTTGAAAGGACCTCAGACTACAAGAGGAGCCTAGCACAGCTGGATTTGAAAGACAAAAGTGTCATACAAAAGTTACATGACCTAGCTAATGCCAGCAGTAATGGGCCTGGAAAGAAGCGCAAACATAGTCTTTTCTGATTTTTTATTGATCAAAATGTGTGCTCATAACTCCATCATAGGTCCTGAACATCCAGTATGGAACATAGCTGAAAAGAAAAAGAACGAAAATGCAGGCTGTTCAGTTGTGAAGGAAAATGCAACATTAGCCCAGCGAATAGAAATTCTCAACTGGCATCATGCACAAAGCAAAAGCCAGAAGGAAACAGCTACGTACTTTAATACCAAGTATCCTAGTCTTCAACTCAAGCAGCTGATCATATCTGCGTGGCTGAAGGATGAGGCAAAATGGCGTCAGCAATGGGAAAACAACAAAGGAGACCATTCCACAAAGCGTGCACGACAAACACAACACCCAGAGATCACAGAAATGATGGACCTTTGGGTTTCTCAAGCAATGGGGGATGGGATTTTGCTGACTGGCGAGGTTTTGCGTCAAAAATGGTTGCGGTTTGCAGACCTTGCTGGTGTGCCAACAGATGAGTGCCTTTGCTTGAGTAATGGCTGGCTGGCTCATTATAAAGCAAGGAATGGCCTGAAGGAATTCAAGTGTCATGGTGAAGCTTCGTCAGTCAGCGAACAAATGGTCGAGAAGGAAAGAGAACATATGCAAACGATAATCAAAGAAGGCAGCTATAAACTCAGGGACATTTTTAATATGGACAAAACTGGTCTATTCTATGGGTATGTTGCCACAGATTCTTTTCCAATGAAATGGACTCATTATCAAGGACATAAAGGTTACCTCCTGACCGAGGACTTGCCGACAAGAAACGATCTGGTGTAAAAGGTATTAAGGCCAGGTTGACCTATGCCTTTACCATGAATGCAGATGGCTCCAGGAAGCTGAAGCCATTTATCATTGGAAAATACAAGAAGCCTAGAGCATTTGCACGAAAGTCTGGTGCTCAGCTCGGCTTCTATTACCGGAACAATGCAAAGCGTGGATGACAACAGTTCTATATCAGGAGTGGCTCCATGAGTGGGATCTCGAGTTGAAGCAGGAAAAAAGAAACATACTCCTTCTCCAAGATAACTTTTCTGGCCACGTTGTACCAGACAATCTTCAATGCATCCGTGTCGAGAACTTCAAGCCAAACCTAACATCACTGATTCAGCCAAACGACCAGGGGATTATTCACTGCTTTAAAGCACACTACCGAGCGAAGTTTATCGAGCGTGCCATTGATCGCTATGATACTGGTGTCACTGCTTCAGCAATCTACGAAATCAATCAACTTGAGGCAATGCGGCTTGCTGACGAGGCCTGGAAGGAAGTAGATGCAACAATGATCAGACAATGCTGGAAAAAGTCTGGCATTTTACCAGACATCGTTCCCACTGTTCCGCAGCCACTTGTTTCCATATCATCGCTTCTCGCCACTTCAGACTTGCTGAACCCTGTTGCGGACACTGAGATGGAGGTGACAGTTGCACTAGATGGACTACAATGAAGGGGGGTGCTCCAGGTCTCAAACAGGATGAGTTTGAAGGATCTGCTAAATGTTGAAGTCACATGTGCACCCGGCGTAAACCGTCGATGAAGTGTGCACAAGACTGCGACCCATATTAGTGTAGACTTAGTAATAGTCCTCTTTAGAGTAGATGTTACATGTTACATGTCACACGTCACAGTCATGCATCACACTATTTGTTGTATATGAACAGCGTTAATCGCTTATATAATATAACAGCTCTTAACCAGCTACCGCTACCATCTCTGGTTGTGTACTCCACCCAACAGGTGAGTTGGAGTAGCAGTTCCTCTATGTATATAGGTATTGCTTCAACACTAAACCCAGTTGCAGAGTTGAGCACGATGGATGAGACATCAGATGAAGAAATTTACTGTGCTGTGATGGAGGCACAGCATGATAACTTGATGACTAATGATGACTCCATTGAAGATGGTCCAGTCAACCCCCCTCCAACACGTCATGAGGCTCTTGAAGCCACACTGGTTATCACAAAGCACGTTGAAGATATGGATGATCCACTGGCACGAACATTAGAGAAGAATTTGGGTTCATTTCGGCGCCTGTTGCATACAGCAGAATTCAAGTCCATGGTCCCCAGTCGTTTGACTGATTACTTTACTTCAAAACCAAACCAAACCTTTTCCTAGACCTTTCGCTACAGTACACATTCCTACAGTACATATTTTATAATGGCAACTCATTGGAAGTTCAGAACATTCAAGGTGAAGCAGTAACCCTCCAACTATTATGTAATAGAGGTCACCTCCCCAACCCCATAACCCCTGATAACCCATATTCTAGGGTATCTCCCGAAGGGTATGGGTTATGAGGGGTCTGACTGTACTATATGTTCCCATCCCATTGCATTACTAATACAATACCTATTGGTAAACCAGTTATTGCATTTACCATACTTACTCAGCATGCAGTGCGACTGTGCTTGTCATTTGTTGGTAATCCTGCCTTCCTGTACATCGCCTCATCTGTTCTACTCAGTATAAATACCTAGATACTTGGTCTATTGTAGTTTCAGTTCAAATATCAAATAAGATACTTCTCATCTGTTCTCCCTTCGCACTCTCCATCTCTGTCTCATGCAAGCACTCAGTTGCTGACCAACCTAACTTGGACTCTCTGTATAAACCCTTGGTCAGCCTTCCTACCACTGGGGAAGTGCAACTACACTACCTAGCATCTTGGTCTTACCACTAGACCAACCCCTGACCCCCTGACCCCTTGCAGAGATCAGATTGGTGAAGAACCGGTCTTGACAGTATATTTGCACTCTAGTCTTGTACAAGTTCACAATCACCTATGTCCAGGACAATCCAAACTCGCTCGCACAAACAACCCAGAACCCTCAGTGTCTGATGTTTGTTGGGCTGCTGCTTTGAGTGCTCTGACTAGCCTCAGGCACTCACCCGACTCTGTCTGCCAATTCCAAGGCTTCTCCGCTTGGAGAGCCTCCTCCCCCGCTCAGCATTGCCCACCTGGGGCTTTCATCGAAGATCTCGGCGATGACCTAGGTGGTGACCATCCCAATGACAATGGCCCCGGTGATGGTGGTCCCAGCAGTGATGGTCCCGACGACCCCGACGACCCAAACAATGATGATGGCGGTGAAGACCCCATTGAGGGCATCCCTGACCAAGAAAAGGCTGGTCTAGTCATTTTCAATAACCTCTCCATTGCTATCGACACACTTACGCGATCTTCGTGCTCATCTGATTCTTCATCTCGCACCAAGGTGCATGAGCCTGACACCTTTGATGGGACCAATCCAAAGAAGTTGCGCACATTCCTAGTCCAGTGCAAGCTCAACTTCCAGGACCGACCAAAGGTGTTTCGCACTGACCGAACCAAGGTCACTTTTGCGCAGTCCTATCTGAAGGGAATGGCTCTCGAATGGTTCGAGCCAGACCTACTCAGTGCTGGAGACCCCCACAACCATCCAATCTGGATGACTGATTGGGAAGAGTTCGTTATTGAACTCCAAACAACCTTCGGTCCCCATGACCCTGTTGCCAACGCCGAGCATCAGCTTGACCACCTCTGCATGAAGGAAAACCATCGTGCCAATCGATACATGGTTGACTTCAACCGTATCGCGTCCCAGGTTCGGGGCTACGGCGATGGCGCCCTGCGTCATCACTTCTATACAGGTCTCCCCGACCAAATCAAGGACAAGATAAGCCGCGTTGGTAAACTGCGCACTCTGAACGGTCTCCGCATCCTCACCCAGGAGATCGATGCCCGATATTGGGAACATAAGGAAGAGGTCGCTCGTCAGAACAAGACCTCTACCAACACTAGTACCAACACCCCCAACACCAAGTCGGGTAAAACCGATAAGGGTAAATCCTCGGGCAACGCTGCCCAGTTTTCTTTGTCGTCAACCCTGACTCAGAAATCTAACAAGTTGGGCAAGACTGCTGAGCTTTTGGACAAGCTCGGCAAGGATGGCAAGCTGACCTCTGAGGAATGCAAGCACAGGTTCGACATGAATCTGTGCATGTTCTGTGGTGCAACCGGCCACAAGGCCAAGGACTGCCCCAAGTCAGGCTCTCGAGCAGCCAAAGCTAGGGCAGCTACCACCACTATGAACAACATGTCGGAAGCCAAACCGATGGCCTCCACCGAGGCAAAAAAATAGATAGCAACTCCCGAGACTCCGCACAGAGTGGGAGTTGTGTTGTTCCTGACTGTGCACCTATGGAGGCCTGACTCAATGCAGCCACTCTTTCCGATCTGAATTCTCTCCGACCCTCAGTAACAATCATTGACCATACTATGCCTTCCTTTCCTGCATTAGTAGATTCGGGTTCTACCCACTGTTTTGTAGATCCGTCATTTGCCAATATGAACACTCTTTCACACTACTTGGTATCCCCAATCATTCTCCGTCTATTCGACGGTACCACCACCACCATAATCACCGAAGCAACCGATCTACCCATCTGATTTCCCTCTGGCGACGTCACCCCGATGACATTTTATGTCACCCCATTGGACTCTGACTGTAAGATCGTTCTCGGACATAACTGGCTCACCCGATACAATCAGTCGATTGACTGGGTACTGAGCAGTATCGAGTTCAGAACATCCATGCAGCAAGTGCCAATCCCGAGCTCACTCCCCGACCCTGTAGCACCCTCACCGAGCATGCTGAGACTCGACGCTACGTCAGTCTTGTCTCCTTCCCCGACCGACTCGCCTCAGGCTCCCGGTCTTTGGGCACCTCCTATCACTCTCATCAACGCTGCAGCCTTTCTGAAGGCTTGCCAACTCGATGGCTCTCAACAGTTCTCTATTCAGCTGAAACCTGACGGTAGCTTTCGCGCTGTGTCGGTTGACGCTGCTCCCGACCTCTCCTCTGTCCCCAAGGCATACCACGACTTTGCCGGCATCTTTAGCAAGGCGAAAGCATCGGTACTCACACCTCATTGGGAATATGACCTTAAGATAGAACTGGAAGAAGGAGCGCCATTGCCACCCAGAAGACTCTACTCTTTCTCCCCCGTCGAGCTCAAAACCCTTCGGGCATTCATCGACAAAAACCTTCGCTTTGGTTTCATCTGTCCAACCTCATCCTCCCATGCAGCCCCTGTCCTCTTCATAAAGAAGAAGGACGGCTCTCTCTGACTTTGTGTCGACTACCGAGGACTCAACAAAATATCAAAGAAGGATTGGTATCCCCTACCCCTCATCTCCGACCTACTCGACTCCCCAAGTTGGGCAAAGGTCTACACTAAAATCGATCTTTGACATGCCTACCATCTGGTTCACATTGCTGAAGGTGATGAGTGGAAAACCGCCTTCAGGACTCGCTATGGCTCATATGAGTGGCAGGTGATGCCCTTCGGTCTCACCAACGCCCCTGCAGCCTTTCAGCGCTTTGTCAACTCAGTCTTGGCGGACATGCTCGATGTCTGCGTTGTGGTCTACCTCAATGACATCCTAGTCTACTTGGACAACATGGAGGACCATACCAAGCACATTTGGGAAGTGCTTTGGCGACTCCGCCAGCACAAGCTTTACGCCAAACCAGAAAAGTGTGAGTTCCATTCGGACTCGGTGGAGTACCTTGGGTACTTCCTCTCCCCCGACAGTTTGACAATGTCGCAAGACAAAGTCAAGACAATCTGCGATTGGCCCGAACCTCGCAAGGTGAAGGACATCCAGTCCTTCCTGGGCTTTGCGACCTTTTACTGTCGATTTATCTTCAATTACTCTGATATAGTGGTTCCATTAACTTGGTTGACATGGAAAGATGCCCCCTGGGATTTCTCTGATGTCTGCTGACGGTCATTCAACCAACTCAAGGAGGCCTTCACCACAGCTCCCATCCTCACCCACTTCCAGCCAGGTGCCCAACTAACAGTCGAGACCAATGCTTCGGACTACACAATCGCCGGTATCCTATCCATCACAGGTTCGGATGACAAGATACAACTGATTGTGTTTTACTCTCGCACTCTGACCGCACCCGAGCTAAATTATGATACCCACGACAAGGAGCTCCTTGCTATCTTCGAGGCCTTCAAGACCTGGTGTCATTATCTGGAGAGCCCTGCCTTCCCGATCGACGTCGTGACCGACCACAAAAACTTGGAGTATTTCTCCACCTCTAAGGTTCTCACCCGTCGGCAAGCCCGATGGTCAGAATATCTCTCGTCTTTCAACCTGATCATTTGTTTCCGACCTGGTAAACTTGGTGCAAAGCCCGACACCTTGACTAGATGCTGGGACGTCTACCCCAAAGAGGGGGATAGGGGCTTTGCCCCAGTCAATCCACAGAACCTCCGACCGGTGTTCATGGCTGAACAGCTCACTGATTCCCTTCGCGTGACATATCTACACACCCCAGTACTCAGAGCTAGTGCACTCATGGATGTTGAGCATCTCCACGCTGATATCCTAGCCAATCTCCCAACCGATCCCATCGCTAAAGTCCACCTCTTGGACACATCGAATCCCCGATGGTCAACCAATGAGACTGGTTACCTACGTCTCGATGGTCACATGTACGTCCCCGAGGCCGATGACCTATGTCTTCATGTCCTCAGATACAAGCATGACCATCCCCTATCGGGACACTTCAGTCAGAACTGCACTCTAGAGCTTATTCGTTGCGAATACACATGGCCAGGCATTCGTACTTACGTGAAGGACTATGTCAAGTCCTGCACGGCCTGTGCCCAAGCTAAGACACCATGTCACCAAACCTATGGGATGCTCAAGCAATTACCAGTCCCTGACTGACCTTGGAATTCCATCTCGATGGATTTCATCGAGCAACTCCCATCCTCATCCGGCTTCACAGCCATACTGGTAGTCATAGACCGACTATCAAAGCAAGCTATATTCATCCCGACTCACGACACAATAACTTCCCCCAAGCTCGCACAGCTCTTCCTACTCCACGTCTTTGCTAAGCACGGCGTCCCCATGCATGTAACATCTGACCGAGGCTCAGAGTTCGTCTTGCATTTCTTCTGATCACTCGGTAAGGCCTTAGATATGAAATTACATTTCACTTCGGGCTATCACCCAGAAGGTGACGGACAGACCGAGCGAGCTAGTCAAACACTCGAGCAATACCTCAGGATGTACTGCAATTACCAGCAGGACAATTGGTTGGACCTACTACCTCTCACCGAGTTCGCCTACAACAATGCCCCTAGCACTACGACTGGTGTCTCACCGTTCTTCGCGAACAAAGGATACCACCCGAACCTCACTGTGCACCCCGACCGCGATCTCTCATCGGCTCGGGCACGGGAATACACAGTTGACTTAGAGTCATTGCATGAGTACCTACGTGAAGAAATGGCTGCTGCCCAAAAAAGGTATCAAGGCCCTGCTGACGTCAGAAGATCACCCGCACCTGATTTCAAAGTTGGTGATCAAGTATTCGTCAAAGCCAAGTATTTCAGGTCTACCCGACCGTCAAAGAAACTCTCCGAGAAGAATCTCGGTCCCTACCCAATCATTGCCCAAGTCGGCACCTTATCGTTCACAATCCGTCTCCCCGACTCTATGCGTGCTGTCGATCCTGTCTTCCACGTCTCACAGCTCGAACCAGCAACACCGAACACAATACCAAATCAGTCACAACCTCCACCACCTCCCATTGAAGTCGACAGTGAACCCGAATTCGAGATCACCAAGATCCTCGATTCAAAGTTCAACCAACGTCAATGTCAATGCCCACTCCTGTACCTAGTTAGATGGGCTGGTTACAAAGGTACCAACGAAGAAACATCTTGGTTAATTGCAACCGAGCTCGGACACGCATCAGAACTTGTGGCCGACTACCACAAAGCCTACCCAACTAAGCCAGGCCCCTTAGAAAGCCTCTCACACTAAGTCGTCCAAATCACCGAACAAAAGTCTATTGACAAGTGTACAAAACAAAGTAAAAAGAAAAAAGAAAACTAAATACAAGTACATTTTAGTCCAGTCTGACTACTCGGACTCGCCCTCTCCGTCTTCGTCTCCCAACTCCTCCTGTTCTTTGCTCCCCTCAGGCATCACCTTGCCCTTGCCCTTCGGGTCCGCTGCCCTTTTCGTCTCCCAGACGATCCCTTCCACCTGTTGACCCAGTTTGGCCAACTCCTTTGTATTGCGGTCGATCGCCACCACGATCTCCCTGAGTCGGCAGTCCAAGACCAGCGCGACTGGGTCAGGCCAATTCGAGGGACCAGCCACCGAGAAGCCGCCCATGGCCACTTCGATCTCCTTGGTGCTCGCGGCCTCGGCCATTGCCTTCTTCGTCCGCTTCCTCTTTTCGCCTCCTCTCAGCAATGTTTCCACCTCCGTCTTCTCACCCTGTTTCCTCTTCTCCCCACTCGCTGACCTTTCCATCGCCGCCGTCGACACACCAAAGGTGCACTTGACCTTGGACCGTTGACACCGACTACAAGTTGGTGTGCACGCACCATCAGCCAGCTCGCACCCACTGCTGTCGCCGCTCCACCTGCATCGGTTGCAAGGGGGCTTGAACCCCATTATGCCCGTGTTGGAATGGGCAGCGACCTGACGAGGCTAATCAAATAATAAATCAGCAAAGGTCAATAAAGAATTAATAACGACGCACCTTGGGCTTCGGCCCCAGCCCCAAACGCTCCCTCATCACCTCACCAGCCGCGAGCGACTTGGCCTTCTCTCTCGCCCTCACCTCCGCCTTGGCCTTGTGCTTTGCCTCAAAATCTGCCTGCGCCTTCGCCTCGGTGACCTTCTTTGCCTCCTCTTTGGCCTTCTGCTTCTCTTCGGTGATTCTCCTCACCTCCTCCTCAGCCTTCTTCCTGGCAGCCTCCTCCGCCAACCTCCTCGCCTCTTGTTCGGCTGCCTGTTTCATCAATCACTCCCAACGTCTCCACGATTGCTCGTTGAACTTCACGATTTGGACTTGGATCAAGTCGGTTGGTTTCCCTTCCAACTTGGGCAAAGCAGCGCACGTCCAGTCAATGTTGTTGGTGTTGCCAGCAGACATGGATAGAATCAAGTAGTTGTAAAAAGAGGATTTGTTGGGTTACCATCACCGAAGGCCAGTCTTAAATACACCCTAACTGATTTTCAAACCCAGACAATGGTCGCACACAATCGGTGTGGAATATGCATTGCAGCCTTGTGGGCTCGGCCCTAAGAGGGGGATACTGTCACGACCGTGACACCCAATCACCCTGTACCCTGTTGTCCAATCACGTCCACACGTTCGCCACCCGTTTATTGTATATACTCCCTTTTCCATTTCTCTCTATCTGTCCTGTATCGCCACCGATCGGTGAGCATGTTGTCCGATCTGTCTCTCTGTACTATTACCTAATATGTTTCTTTTCTCGTTTCTGGTTACTGTACGTTCCCATCCCATTACATTACTAATATAATACCTATCGATAATCCGGTTATCGCATTTACCGTACTTACTCAGCACGCAGTGCGACTGTGCTCGTCGTTCGTCGGTAATCCTGACTTCCCGTACATCGCCTCATCCGTTCCACTCAGTATAAATACTTAGATACTCGGTCTGTTGTAGTTTCAGTTCAAATATCAAATAAGATACTTCTCATCTGTTCTCTCTTCATGCTCTCTGCCTCTGCCCTCGTACAAGTACTCGGTCATCGACCGTTTACCCTCAGACTCTCCATATAACCCTCAGTCGGCCTTCCTAATACTTGGGAAGCGAGACTACGCTACGTAGCATCTTGGTCTTACCACTAGGCCAACCTCTGACCCCCAGACCCCTTGTAGAGATCAGATCGGTGAAGAACCAGTCTTGACACTTCTCCACTTGGAGAGCCTCCTCCCCTGCTCAGTGTCACCCACCTGGGGCCTTTGTTGAAGATCTCAGTGATGACCTAGGTGATGACCATCCTGGTGACAATGGCCCTGGTTGTAACAGTCTAACTTTTTATCTTATCTAATCTACAGTTAGATGACATCTTATCTTATCGTACCATAGTATCTTATCTAGTGCACCCTATCTGTAGGTCTGTCTAGACTACAGCCTCGTGCTGTACATGCTGTATCCCTTGATGTCATTAGCATAGCCTTACCACAGGATGGCAGCTGTGTTCACTGCCTTGTACAGCATACAGCCTCATGGATAGCCTCGCACAGGACATGTGTAGTGTAGTATATATACTGCTGCAATCCAGCATCCAGAGGCTCTCCATTCGAGCTCTCTTTGGGTCTTTGCTCTAAGATCTCTAGTCCTATCCTCCTCAGAGTCTTTCATGTGGTAGTTCTTTGGGTTGTCTGCCCTTAGGGTTGTCTCACTAGAGCTCAAATCTACCCATCTTACTTCGTCTACCACGCGCTTGCTCAGCCTAGTAGAGCGACTATACCCGGACTCCAGGGTTAAGGAGCTTTCTTTCACACCCTTCACATTCGTACATGGCCAGCCTTTAGTGCCGTTCCCTGTAGCCCACTTGGGTTTGGGAGTTTCTAGTACCTAGTCATTTACGTATCATACACCAGCCCAGGGTTGTGCCTGGTGTCTGTAGAGTGGCTCCCATTCAAGTGTGGCTCGCACCTGCAAGGAGATTGAGCCATAGTTACCCGTAGTTCCTCTGTCCGTGGAGAGGTAGACCTGTGATCTGCAGCCAGTGGCCATTTGTTTCTGCATAGCTGTGCCACTGCCCTGACCTGGTGAGCACAACAGGCGAACAGAAGCTTACGCTTAGTTCATTGGAACACCTGTGAGGATCTAGTCCCGATATACCGCTACCTCTATGTTACTATACAAGTTAGTCACCATACCTCCCTACGAGTACTCCTTCAGTCAGGCAGGTCGCCTGATAGTCACCTACGATACCCGTTACCCCCTTCCTCTTACACCCACTCAAGAAGCTGCCTGAGAAGCAGACTTCAGAAGGATTGAGCAGGCGAGCACCTCCTTCCGCCATTACAACCTCATTGTCGACACTCTCACCGACCTTTTCCTCGACAACCCCTGCTACTACATTGAAGCAGAACTGGACCTCCCACTTGCATGTCACCGTACGTTTCGCACTTCCCACCTCTACCCTGCACGTCCCCAAGGCGCCCCCTACTCCCGTTTTCACCTGTATTAGACAATGGATCAGCATCAGGGTCAACACCAGGATGCCCTCCAGAATTTTTTCCTTCAGCTCGTGCAGGGGCAAATCAACCTGCAAAATAGTATCCAGGCCCTTGCTGATGTGCAACAGGGTCTTGCTCCCACAGCCCCTGGGGCACCCACGGCACCGCCTCGTGCCCCTAAAAAGATTGTCGCTGAACCTGGGAATTACGATGGCTCCCCCCAGGCCTTCAGAGTTTGGTGGAGCAAAATGAAACTGTGGGTCATGATGAACCAGAGGAGCAGCCTCCTTACCAGGAATAGTGAAATTATGGCGGCCGTTCTCTCCAGGTTCGAAGGGCCTAAAGCTGGGCATTGGGCCCAGGTAAAATTGGACTACTACCTTAGTCCAGGAGTTGAGTACCCGACATGGGATGCACTCCAGGCCGAAATAACTGGCTTTTTCGTGCCTGGCAACAACACTTACTGGGCTAGGTCCCAGTTGCTAAAGTTGTGCCAAGGCCCCCGTCAGCGAGTGGACAACTTCGTCGCAACTTTTGAGTCGCTCAAAGTCGAGAGTGGCTGTCCCGATGCCTATGCTAGGGACTTGCTCGAAAGGGCAGTACAGAGGCAGGTCCTCCAGCAGGTCTATCTCCTGGCGAAGGACCACTCCACCTATGCAGAGCTAGCCACCTCGGTTAGAACCATCGGAAGAGCTCAGGAGCTCTTCCTGATTAATACACAGGGTGGTGCCCGCTATTATCAGCAGGGGAGTGGCTCCTCCTCTTATGGAGTAACGCCGGGCGCTGGCGCCCCAATGGATATCAGCGCTGCTCAGCAGCAAAGTCAGCAGTGGAGTAAAGGGCCCCAATGCTATAATTGCCAGGGATTTGGCCACATCGCTCGCAAGTGTAGCCAACCACATCACCCATGTCGAGGGCAACCCCAGCAAACCTGGGCTGTACAGCCCCAACCTGACAATGAATGTGTTAACACTGTTCGCGGCATGTCCTTCTCCGAAATGAGGGACTATTTCAAGAATTTAAAAGATTAGAGAGTGAGGATACAACGGGCACCCTTGCTCTTGAGTCTGAATTGGACAGTGCAGTAAGGATCTTGGACTATTGTCTCTCCTGTGCTAAATCCCCTGAAGCACAGGATATTTATAAATACCACATCTCTCTTCTTTCTCATAAAATACAGAAAACCCATAAAAAGTCACCTTCTGTAGTTTCTCCTGTTTCAGTCTCCTTCAACAAGTACTCTGTTTTGTCGGTAGATAGTATGGACTGTAGTGACTTGCCTGTATCTATTGAACCCTCTAAGGGAGTCCCTGCAAAGGGCTTGGCACCGGAGGTTAAATTGTGTGTGCTTAATTCCCTGTTGAATACTACTGTTTCTTCTCCTTTGGCATCTGAGGAACCGGAAAGCCCCACGGGAACCGAAGAAGTGTCTTTCTTAGACTTACGAACGTCCTTCACCTTGGAACGTGAAGTGAACCCGTCTGCATTTGTGGACCCCTTAATGTTATTGAAGTAGACACCCTTCTAGACAGTGGTGCTACTGGATGCTTTGTTGACAAGAGCTGTGCTCTTGATAGACGATTACAGTTATCTAAGCTGGTAAAGCCTGTTCCAGTGCTTAACATAGATGGCACCAGGAACCAGGAAGGCAATATCACGCATTATGTATTACTTACAGTTGGTATTGGGAAACACGCTGAAAAGCTTTGGTGTGCAGTCACTTGCCTTGGAAAGGTCCCCCTTATCCTCAGCCACACCTGGCTTAGAAAGCATAACCCCGATATTGATTGGGTAACCGGACAAGTTAATTTAACTAGGTGTCCCCCTGAGTGCAAGTCTCTCTTGGAAACACGCTTCGCTAAATTATTATGTCAAAACGAATCTCAGGAAACTTGGATTCAGGCTTTGAAGGCTCACGAGTCAAAGGTTGCTATCGATGAGACAACCCTTGAAGAAGCCCAGAAGCTTGTACCCTGAGAGTACTGGGAATATTTAGATGTCTTCTCAAAGAAGTCATCCGAACACATGCCACTTAGAAAACCGTGGGATCATGGTATAGATCTCAGGGAGGACTTTCCACCTAAGAAAGGGTGTTTGATACCCCTGTCAGTGGATGAGCAGAAGGAAGTTGAGGACTTTGTTGATGACCAGCTTGCGAAAGGATATATTCACCTGTCCGTTTCCCCTCAGACTTCCCTTGTCTTCTTTGTCCCTAAAAGGATGGCAAAAAGTGCATGGTTCAGGACTATTGTTATTTAAATGAATGGACCATTAAAAATAATTATCTGCTTCCCTTGATCAGTCAGCTTGTCGACAAGCTGAAAGGATGTAAACTCTTCACGAAGATGGATCTTCGGTGAGGATATAATAATGTCTGTATCAGGGAAGGTGACGAGTGGAAAGCTGTGTTTGTAACGCACAAAGGGGCTTTTGAGCCCGTTGTTATGTATTTTGGTCTATGTAATTCACCTGCGACATTCCAGAAGATGATGAATGAAATCTTCCATGATATGTCGGATGTCTGTGTGGTGTATATTGATGACCTAATGATATTTACAAACACGGACGATCAGGATAAGCATGACAAGATCATGCTTGAAGTCTTAAAACGTTTACGTGATAATGACTTGTTTGTCAAACCCGAGAAGTGTCGCTTCCACATTACCGAAGTCGACTTCCTCGGAATGATGGTCTCACGTGATGGGATAAAGATGGACCCTGAAAAGGTTAATGCTATTTTGAAGTGGCCTGAGCCAACAAATGTCAAACAAATTTGCACATTCTTAGGCCTCGGCAACTTCTATAGACAATTTATTAAAGACTATGCGATCATGGCTAGGCCATTGACGGACTTAACGTGTAAAGATGTTGTGTTCCACTTCGGTGATAAGGAACGCACTGCGTTTGAAGCATTGAAGGCTGCTTTTACTCGTGCACTGGTACTTCAGTACCCTGACCAGCACTGCGAATTCCACCTCGAAACTGATGCGTCTGGGTTCGCTGTCGGGGGAGTGATATCCATTAAGTGTGAGGATGGCAAATTCAGACCAGTAGTGTACATGTTGCACTCTATGACACCGCCAGAACACAACTATTCTATTCACGACAAGGAAATGCTGGCCATTATAAAAGCAACAGAGGCCTGGCGCTGTGAGTCAAAGTGTGGACTTGGGTCGGAGTAATAACCCAAACACAACACCAACAAAGGACTACGAAAATGTGCGAGTGGTGGTTTACCTCTGCGGTGTCCAGAGAGGATGTGCTGAGGAGGGGGGAAGGGGATCTACACCAACAGGGTGATGCAGACGGTGATGCAGGATACTCCTGGGGTACAGGAGTAATAGAAGACGAAGGGGATAGGGGTCTGGACTCTTCCTAAGGCCTAGGAAGTGTCAAAGCGGGGATTGGGTTGACTGAGACTGAAACAGCGATACTACACCTAGAGATTGGTGCAGCAAAGGGGCAGGGATGCCTCTGATGTCCAGAGGCGAGGAAGATTGACTGGTATGAAGCCTAGACTCCGCTTGAGCCTAGTATAAGGAATAGATCTTGAATAACTTGGATAAACTTGACAATATTGAGCCTTTAGACCTTCACTGAAGCCTACAAGGACTCAAAGACTGAAGGGATACTGATTGAGAGAGTCTGAGAGAGGGATAATTTCGTGCAATTGGGTCCTCTATCACTGGGCTGGGCCCAGGGGTTTAAATACATGGGGGGGGCACAGCATTAAAGTACAAAAAGAGAAGAGAGTAAGCAGAATTTGTCAAGGATTGGTAAGGGATTGGTAAGAGCTTTGTAAGGGGTTTGTAAGCGATCAGTAAGCAAGGGATAAGCAGGAATGAGTAAGCATAGGAAGCATGAATAAGCTGCTGAGTAAAGGAATGAGTAAGCTGCATGACAAGATTGATTGGTAAGGGAGTCAGTCATCAGCTGAGTAATATACCAAAAATGCAAAAGGGATAGAGTAATACTGATGACAAGAGAGCATCAGTAAGCAAGGGATGGGTCACTGCACAGCAGAAGGAGTCATTGATGCACAGCCTAAGAAGTTTGATGGGGGGCTGTGTACCATCAGGAATTTGATGGGACAACAATGGGGAAGATCTGGGATTAATAGGGGGATTGATCCGAGACAAAACAGCCACAAGAAGGGTACCAGGGGTCCAGAGGTCTTTTTGGGGGGTCAGCATACACTAAGGTATAGTGCATGTGTTCTAGCGCCGCTGAAGCGCAACCATGGGCTCCCTTGACGAGCTCTCTTCTGGGAAAGAACGAGAGAGGGTTCTTCTTCCTAATAGCACTATAAAGTGGGGGGAATAACTGTCATGGTGCTGGGGGACGTCGTCTGAAAGTAGGGAAGCGGATAGAGTATTGAATTCGACGCATCCAGGGAAGTGAGACGAACGACAGAGGAAGATGGACATGGCAAGTATCTGGGAGGAAGGGACCATAGGCTGAGGGCTCAGGGGACACAGAGACGACCAGAGAAGACTTCTCAAGCTTGACAATAGACCTAAGATGACCAAAGTATGTCCTTGACGCAGGACTGACGAGGAGAACACGCTGACTGAGAACGAGAGGGACTGAGGGAGCAGGCTGGGAAGATATGTGCCAGGCAGTGCATGGGAACTCTGGGAGGGGCTGTCCTAAGAGCAGGACATAGTGGAGATCTGCAGCAATAGCGGAGAAATGATCCAGAGAAAATACAGACTCCATAGTGAGCAATGAAGTGAACATCTGGATTGCGGGGGGAATATCTCCGTGGGAAATAAACGGATTTGCATCGGAACTTGACAGGCAGGTAGACCACGCTCTAGGCTTTCTGACGGTATAGTCACGTGCCTGATAGCTTCAGAAACGACAGAGCTATTCAAAATATCGGAATGCCGGCACTGGGCGCCTAAAAATGACATTTGGGCGCTAAACATCATTTCTTCTCTTTCTCCTTCGTTTCTCCATCAATTCTTCGGCTTCTTTGATCGTTCTGGTATGGGAGTTGGACTGCAGACGTGTGCATTCCTTTCTCATACCACAATTGACGTTATTCCTTCAGTTTCTTCTGCTTCTTGGCGGTTCTCGTGCGATAGATGACTGTCTGCATTGGCATTCATCTCTCGCATCAGGATAGTCGTCTTGTGCGATAGATGGCTACGATGAGGGTCCGTCGTGCTTATCCTTCGCATAAGGATCATTCGATATAGGCATTATCTTCCATGTTCACTGTACCAAACCTGTTTGGTGCGTGACAGCGCCATTACCTCGAGGCCACTCCTTATGCCTTTGAGATATACACGGACCATCATAATTTAATGTACTTCACGAAATTGCAGAATCTCTCTAAGTGCCAAGCGCACTGGCAGATGTGGATGACGCGCTTCAATTACTCATTAATCTATAAGAAGGGAACCCAGATGCACATTGCAGATCCGCTTAGTAGGCGATCGGACTATTACATCTCTAGTTCCGACGACAACAAGGATCAAACCTTGTTAAACCCCGTATCTATTAAGTCGATCAAAGTTATGGACCAGACTTATGAGGAGTGCCAGTCGCTAATCACGGACTTTCATGACACACCTGTCGCAGGACATAAGGGTGTCAAAGCTATGTTTAATGCACTCAGGAAGCACTATTCCTGGAAAGTGTCAAGACCATGTCCAACTCCAGACTCTTATCTGGTTACTCCGGTCGCATCGCAGCACTACAGCTCAACTCCGGACCTCTGCACGTCACTCCGGTCCTGGACGCGCACATACTCTTCCGCTAAGTGCGACCCTTTGCATTAATCCCTATCCAGTTGTTACTTCACTTCTCCGTCAACCCTGTAGTACCGTGAGTTCTCCATGCTCTGTTTATATCTTCTACCTTGTAGTATTTTCTCCGGACCTTACTTATTTTCATTGGACCTGATCTAGTCCCAATGCCGGTTATCCCTTGTCCACCCTTTGGGCTGTTTACTTGTCACCGTAAATACTCGACCCTAGTTCTCTGTAGTATAAGTACCCTGTACTCCGTCCTGTATACCTCAGTCTGAAATCAACCATAGTCTCTACTCCTGGTCTTGTCCATCTCTGTCTCTGTCTCTGTCTCCCCTTCTTGACCGGAACCTACGCAAGGGATCAACGCTCGTTGTCCTTAGTCATTGAATCCAAACGGTCACCAACTCCGGCCGGACTGATCTCTTGTCCAGCCCTCTGCCCTCTCCCTTCGTCCGTTTCCATCCGGACCTGACCGGACCCCCTACCGGAGTAGACCCGAACTTGACAGTATTTCAGACTGGCACTTGTGTGGGTTCACTGTCCCAAACCTCGTACGCATATCCTGTCCAGTTTCCTTATGACTATGACCACGCGCTCTCGTGCTCGTACCGCTGCAGCACTTGCTGAGGAAGCAGGTGCAGTAGACGACCTCCACCTATCCGCCGCCCAACAAGCCCTGTCTAACCACAGGCAACCTCCGGCTTCTGTAAGCCAATTTAGGAGTTTCACAGCTCAAAGCCCAGTAGTGTTGATGACTCCGCGTTGCGACGCTGCATCTCAGAGCCTTCGTGGTTCTGCAGACCCTGGTCACTGTGGATCCGTTCCCGGTGACGGCTTCCCCTACCATCGTGACTCCACTCCGGAGCGTCGCGAACCTGGTCGATTCCAATGGTTCGGCCCTGAGGATGGTCCCGGAGATGATCCGGATGACCCCAGAGATGGCGACAATGACAATGATGACAACGACGAGTTTGTCGACGCCCCGGAAGAGCTAGACCCTGGTCTAGCTGTTTTCCACAATCTAGCCATCACCGTCAATCGCCTCTCCCACTCTTCCCGCCGGACCAACGAGTCCTCCTCCTCCCGTGCCAAAGTCCGTGAACCGGACACCTTCGACAGTACGGACCCCAAAAAGCTCAGGACCTTCTTGGTCCAGTGCGAACTCTGCTTCCAGGATCGAGCCAAGGCATTCCGCCTTGACAGGGCAAAGGTAACTTTCGCCCAGTCATATCTAAAAGGGATGACCTTAGAATGGTTCGAACCGGATCTCCTGAACTCCGGCAACCTGGCTGACCGTCCGCGCTGGATGGATAGCTGGGTCCATTTCGTCGCTGAACTACAGAGTATGTTCAGACCTCACGACCCCATCGCCAATGCCGAGCACCAGCTCGAACACCTCCGGATGAAGGACGCACACCATGTTACACAGTATATTGTGGACTTCAACCGACTCACCTCCCAGGACCAGGAGTACGGAGATGGCGCGCTCCGCCGCCTGTTCTACTCTGGACTTCCGGATCGTCTAAAAGACGAGATTGCTCAAGTCGGCAAGCCCCTGACTCTCCATGGACTCCGGGCACTATGCCAGGAGATCAATGCGCGCTACTGGGAGCGCAAAGATGAGATTGCTCGTACCACAAAGAGTCAGTCCACCTCGTCCCCAGCTAAGACCTCTGACTCCGGAGGCAACTCACCCAAGTCCGGCAAGGAGAAATCCAAGTCTGGCAACACCTCTAGCTCTGCCACTGCTGGGTCATCCAAAACGACCAGCAACCCATCCTCTTCCGGTTCCACCAGACCAGACCTCACCAACAAGCTTCGTAAGGATGGAAAGCTCACCGCCAATGAGCGAAAGCGGCAACTAGACAACAACCTCTGCATGTTCTGTGGAGGTACCAGTCATTTTGCGGACAACTGTTCCAAAAAGACCAAAAAGGCCAAAGCTCATGCTGTGGCCATCGCTGCGGAGTCCAGTAAGATGGACTCTACTAACTCGGGTGCCAACTCCGAGTCAAAAAAAGAGTAAGCAGCTCCTGGCCCTCCACACAACCAGTGAGCTGCGTTGACTCCGGAAGTGCACCCAAGGAGGCCCGCCTCAATGTGTCCGCTCTTTACGATCCTAACTCTCTTATGCCCCATGTTTTCCTCTTGTCTTACAATTTACCAGAACTCCGTGCGCTTGTGGACTCCGTTTCCACGCACTGCTTTATAGATACCAAATATGCTCTCGGACACTCTCTCTCCACTTACTCCGTTCCCCCGATTGTACTCCGGCTCTTTGATGGTACCTTGAATTTTGTAATTACTCAAGCCGTCAATCTATCAGTGAAATTCCCCGCATCCGGTGATGTCACCCCTATGACCTTCTACCTCACTCCGTTAGACTCTGAATGCTCGATTGTCCTTGGACATAACTGGCTCACCCGCTACAATCCGTTGATTGACTGGGTACTGAGCAGTTTAACTTTCCGGACCCCTGCACCAAGTTTGCTAGCGCCCCCGTCGACCCCCTCTCTGGTTCAGTCCAGTAACCCTGTCTCCGGCCTCTCTGGCCAATCTGACCCCGGCCTCGCGCCATCTGTCGACACTCCGGTTTGCACCCCTCTGCACATCTCTCTGATAAATGCAGCCACATTCGTGCGTGCGTGCAAATTAGAGGGATCCACCAAATACCAACTTCAGCTGCGTCCTTCTGACACAGCAAAGGCTCATTCTTCCTCCGCCTCTACTCCGCTGGACTTGGACATAGTTCCTCCGGAGTATCGCAATTATGCGGACGTGTTCAGTAAGGCAAAGGCCTCTGAACTTCCCCCGCATCATGAGTACGATCTAAAGATCGACCTTGAAGAAGGTACCTCTCCACCTTTGGGAACTCTCTACTCACTGTCTCCGGTTGAGCTCTCCACTCTCCGGACTTTCATCGACGAGAATCTAAATACAGGTTTCATCTGTCCTACCACTTCTTCCCACGCTGCTCTGGTCCTCTTCGTAAAAAAGAAGGATGGCTCACTCTGCCTCTGCGTTGACTTCCGAGGTCTAAACAAAATCACTAAAAAGGATCACTATCCACTCCCCCTAATCTCTGATCTTTTGGACTCACCTAGCCATGCTAAAATCTATTCAAAGATTGATCTCCAGCACATGTACCATCTAGTCTGGATTGCTCCGGGCGACGAGTGGAAGACCGCCTTCCATACACGCTATGGGTCCTACGAGTGGTTAGTAATGCCCTTTGGCCTCACTAATGCCCCTGCAGCCTTCCAGCACTTTGTCAACACCATCTTCACTGCAGCCTTCCAGCGCTTTGTCAACACCATCTTCGCTGACATGTTAGACATCTGCGTCGTCGTGTACCTCAACGACATCCTAATCTACTCTGAGGATATGGAGTCCCACCAGCAGCAGGTCCGGGAAGTTCTCCGCCGACTCCGGTTACATGGCCTCTTCGCCAAACCAGAGAAATGTGAGTTCCACTCGGACTCGGTAGAGTACCTTGGCTATCGCCTCTCTCTGGACAGTTTAACAATGTCTCCAGACAAGATCCAAACCATCTCCGACTGGCCTGAACCTCAAAAGGTGAAGGACATCCAGTCCTTCTTGGGCTTTGCCAACTTCTATCGCTGGTT
>JAYMGJ010000735.1:0-35669 GCA_037178675.1 Scleroderma bovista
CCGAGGAAATCCCAGCAACCCGCGGTTGCAAGGTGAGTTGGGGATCTATATTAGTCGGATCTCCAGTGATCGGAATACTTGCCACTTCCCTGTCTCGGCACCGTCATGACCAGCGACAGTGCGTCCAGAGCATCCACTGCATGAAATGGCTGTATATACCGACCTGGTTCTCCATGAATGAACATCTTTTCATGTTCTCGACTGTGCGGTTAAGATTGCGGTGCACCGACCACCTGAATTTTTGTGGAGTCGGAAAAAAAAAAAAATCAGTAACATTATTCAGCGCAAATATTTAGTGAGATGGGGAGAGTGACTAAATCCGAACTTAAAGTCGTCCCGTAAACTCTCTCTGACCCATTCAGCTGGGTTGGCCTCAATCCCCAGTCCAGCCCCTCTGGCTCTTACTTAAATTCCTCCTTGCTTGTTTCTTGGCCGTTTTTCCTCATCGATCCCCTCTCTTCCATTCGCCGTCCCTTCTGTGTCCCGGCGGTGTACCATACTGTATACTATTATTGGTCCTCGCCCTACCGAAGCCGTGCCATCTTCAGCATGAGCTTCCTCACGGTGCCGTCGCAACGAGGCTTGATCAATGTAACCCAGCAAACCTTGACTGACCTCTCTTCCGTACATAACCAAACAGGCAGATCGCATTTGCCCCTTTCTTCCTTTCAAGGGTACCCTCAACCATCCATGCCGTCCACCTCCTTTTTACCATCCATGCCAGACGATCCGATGGCCCATCTCCCAAAGTTAGGAGAAACTCGCTGTTGTGAGTACCCCTCTCTGTCCTAGCGATGAACATATTGTCTTCCGCCAGTCCGCCTCCCGATCGTCCCCCCTTGCGACCATTGCGGAACCGTGCACTCATGTTTTTTCGATTACAGACTGGTCCTTGTTATCATCAGACCTCACCTTCATCTATCTGGATCCCGTCCTTGCGAGCCATCTAGAAGATCAGGCCACTTTGCTCATCGGAAAGTCTCTTCTGTCTTTTGTTCATCCTGACGAACAACACACCGCGCGCACCGACCTGGCAGACGCGCTCGAGCAGAAAACCATGCATGGCAGTGTAACAAGGTCCGTCCGCCTCATTTCAATGCATTTCAGGTACTTAGATTTCCCCCTTTTCAGGGTGCGATACTGTCGGCTCTCCAGGGTCCGCCGTCTTCTTGGGTATCCTGGGCAAAGTCCATCCTGGAGTGAGGCTGACAAAATCGGCACCGATGATTACTACATGCCCGTCGATATCGTGATCAGCTGGGCTGCCGAAGGTCTCGTATTGTGTTTTATCCATGCAGTTGATGATCTCTGTCCTGCGGATAACGGCGAGCACTACAAGACGTCCTGGGCCAGCTGGTGTGGAACACCTTCGATGACCCCTACACAATTGCACCTTCTTTACCAACGGCTCCAATGCTCCTGTCCGCAGCCAGGCGTGCTCAGCAAGGTCTTCCAGATCTTGACCAATTCCAGCCATCAGGATCACAGGCTTATACTCAGCTGGCCACCAGACGCCAGTCATGAGTACTCCAACAAGCCGTCCGCAAAAGATTTTGCGAGGCGCGCGGAAGGTGTCTTTCCACCCGCACACGATAGCAGCGCCAAAACCAGCTGCACCAAGAGGTGGAGGATCGGTGGCACAATGCCTGCGATTAATGGAGAAGTAGAGAGCGTCTTCATTCCTCATGGTTTGTGCTTTGCTTGGCGTCACACCATGCGTTTCTTACGGTCAACGTAGGCACAATCATGTTTGCCTGTCATACGATTCAGTCCAGCCCCCGTAATGGTGGTGGAACTCCGTCTCATCCGCAGTACGCTCCGCGACCACACGAGGGTCATGTAGCCCCCTCCGCCCAACACCCTTACGATATCTCACCAAATTCTTATACTTTACCACCCGTTTCTGCGCCCGCTCCATCTTATACTCATTTTAGTGGTTCTCTTGCATCCCAGTATCCACCCCAACCTTGGTCCGGTCACCCGGAGTCATCTTCGCTACTGAATTACAACAGGTGGACAGCCAACGGCAGTCCAACAAACCCGATGGCTCCGCTATCCGCGTCGTGCCCCGTTCGCGAATCGCCATACGGAATACCGTCTCCAGGCAGGCAGGCCGAATCACCAACATTTGGCGACCTGCGTGGGCCACAGCAGGGCTATCAGACTACAACCAGCCCAAATCTGGACTATATAGACAGGCGAGCCGAAATTCCCGCACTGTCGAGCATTGCCCCAGATATCGTGCCACCTCCTCGCCATCGTGTGAGCCCGGGTGCGGCCCGCGAAACGTTGGGTCGTACTAGCAATCGGCCAGTCGGTGTTTCAAGGTGCACCAGTTGCAAGGTAACGTCGAGCCCTGAATGGAGAAAGGGACCCACTGGCAAGAAAGAACTTTGCAATGCGTACGTGGTTTTTTTTTATTGCGTGAGACAGACAATTTCCTGACCGGGTGGTGTGGCTCAGGTGTGGCCTCCGCTACGCCCGCTCTCGTGCGAAGAAAGAGGGACACGTGGCTGGGGGGCAGCGCCGAAAGAAGGAGAAATCGACGTCGTTGGGTGTCAAACAAGAACCTATTCAGTCTCAATCTTCGCCAATAGCGATTGCCGGTGCCACCACCCGATCTAGCGCATTTGAAAGCGGCTCGGTTGGCTCCGCCTCTGGCAGCGAAGCGTACTCTCAGCACAGTCCGGTGGCTACGGAGGGCTCACCGTCGCCTCCTACAGGCAGCATTAACTTTGTACATTATTCGCATCCTGCTCCCCAGCCTCCGCGCGGCGTCCAGCCCAGGAACGAGCGACGTGCATCGTTCATTCCCCCTACCTCCTTCCAGCCATCTCCACTCGCCAACCAATCGCCGCACCGTGGCTATAGGGGAAACGAAGAGGCAACCGCCCTTCCTTCGCGTTTGGGGCCGTATGGTACTTATGTCAGTTCGACTGCCTCTGCGAATACGTCGCCAGCGGGAAGTCTCACGCCGTTACCCTCGCATGAGCGAGAGCGGGCCGATGACAGATACATGCCTTCCCCTGCTGGATCCTCGGATGTAAAATACGAGCGATTCACCATGGCGATGCAGCGCTAGGCACTGACGACATGATTTAAACAAAACTGCTATTTTGTCAACGAGATTTATTTTCCTGTCTGTGTGTCGTGAGTTCCAGTGTGTTAGCGTATGCCCGTGTTTACTCTACAGTCCTATTCTATAAGACCCATGTCTCATCCGATGATCATCCCTTTCAACCGGACCTTTCCAAACAAAAATAGTATTCAGGTAGTTCTGAAAATGTATTTCTATCCTACTGGCCCTATAATAAAATACGAGCAACGTGGTCAAACGGATGTGGTGGGTCGTCGAGACGGTATCATTTGGACGACTTGAATGTATGATCGAATTGATTTGATGGTCGTTCCTCGAGGCTTCGACAAGGTAAGGGTCATGCGAATTTTGTGGATAAGTCCGTTCTCGAGTCTGATGAAGCTGTTAGACGAGGACGACCACGCAATATCGGCTCTGGTCTGAGCCCGACATCGTCGAGCAAGTGCAAGTGCGAAGTACATAAACACGAGGTGTCGGGTATTTCGTCCCGCGTTCTCGTGAGCATTATCGTAGTGTACAGCCACCAAAGCGTATCGAGACGGCTTAGTGCCCCGTTTACATAACTCGGGGTGGAAACAACCACGTCCCCCACATTTCCGCCAAGTGACTTACGGGGAACCTAGAAGATCCATTTGGTCGACCATCGTTGGTGGCACTCGGCATGCCTATCATGTCGCAATCGACCGTCATTGACAACGCGGACGGGTCAGGCGCTGCTAAAGAGACCGTTGCGGCGAACGAACGGTAAGCGAGTGGCTTCGACGACATTACTCAATCCATTCATCATCGTGCGTGGTGGGCTGCCACAGGCCATGTGCCAGGGTGCTATTACCATCTAATGACCACACTGACGCTGATGATCGCGACGATGAAGCCGCCGATGGCGAGCGCACGGGGGACATCGAGGGGGACGGAGACGAGGACGACGAAGACTTTCTGAAGGATTTCCCTGACGAGACGAACGTAAGTAGCGGCTCATCCCCGCGTTCGTGCCACAACTATTGTTTTGCGGGTTTCTAGGATTTGGAGCTCCAACATTTACGGATCACGTCGCTAGCCCCTCTGAGGCTGCAGCGGTTTGCACCACACCTTTCACGGCTATCCCTCAGACAAAATTCAATAACTGAGCTCGACCACGAAATTTTTTCCACGCTGACCGAGTTGGAGGAACTGGACCTCTACGACAACAAGATAAAACATGTGGGCGAGGCGCTAAACCGACTAACTTCCCTCTGGTGGGCACGCAGCGTGGTTGCAAGGGTGCCAGTGGAAACTCAGTCTTTGTGTCTTTCAGGTCGCTGGATCTTTCGTTTAACCTGCTACGGGAAATACCAGAGACGCTGTCCCATTTGACGTCTTTGAAGTCGGCGTACTTTGTGCAGAATCGCATATCACACATTGCCGGGTTGCAAAGCATCGGTGCGACACTGACCAATCTTGAGTTGGGGGCAAACAAGATTAGGGTGGACATCGCATTTGCCTCGAGAAATGATTTATTGATGTGGTTTTGTTTCTTTCTAGCGCATAGAAGGCCTCGATGCCTTGGTCAATCTTGAGCAACTCTGGCTGGGCAAGAATAAGATCACTCAACTCGAGGTAAGGTCACTGTCGACGTGTTGTTCATGCGAAACTGATGGGTGCACAGAACTTGGATAGTCTAAAGCAGCTCAGACTTTTATCCATCCAATCCAACCGGATAACCAAGATAGAAAATCTTGAAAAGCTGGAAAATCTTGAAGAGCTGTATCTCAGCCACAATGGTATACAGAAACTCGAGGGGCTAGAACACAATGTAAGGTTAACAATATTCTAGCGGCTGTATTCTGACAAGTGCCTTCAGGCGAAGTTAAACACACTAGACGTTGGGGCCAACTACGTTGCAGCCATCGAAAACATATCCCATCTCACATCCCTAGCGGAGCTCTGGGTGGGTCCATTGTTCACATCAAAAAGAAACCTTTGTTGACCAGGTTATTTCCGCCACTCAGTTGAACGGGAACAAGATCCCCGATCTCAATGCCCTAGAACCCCAGCTTAAGCATTTGTGGTCGCTGCAGACGATATATCTCGAGGGAAATCCGTGTCAAGAAGCTGAAGGGGTGAACTATCGAAGAAAGATAATGCTTGCACTTCCTCAGCTGACACAGATTGATGCAACGTGTGTACTGGTTTGACGGCTGTGTCAGACCTGGAACTGACATAATCTTTGTTCAGCTATACTAGTGCAAGCATGCGGTGAGCCTTTGGGACGGTGAGCGCTTTCGGCTTGTCATTGTAGCTGTTAAGATAGCAACGACGTGCAGTTACATGCGATGCTCATATCGCATGAATGTTAAATTAGACTCCTTTTATGGCGTCGAGGACGAAGATATATATCTTCGCAACAGTCGTATCATAGCAGTACGTGTAAGGTCGTCCTTACAGCAGACTGAGCCATGCAGAACGAACTTGGAAAGATGGTCGTTCATTTAGAAGGATCGAATCTCAGGCTCCGCAACTGCATCCACCTGTAAAATATATCAGATTGATCAAATTCAGTCGTGACTTTCTCGACACTTGCCCCCTCCCTCCACCTTTTCTTACGACATAATTTTGGTGACTTCACGGAACGCTGGACAAGAAGCGGTCAGGCTTTCGATCCGTGAATTGCAATGTGGCGTGTGGAGAAATTATGTAAGATTATATGGAGGGGTTGGCCATATATAGTCAACCATGTCTATCACTGAGCACGACAGTAACCTCCATGATTACAGCGCCGTAGATTCCAGCCAGCCAGACAACTGTCGCTGTCCTTCATGACCATGCAAATATGTCAGGTCTCTCGCTGAGTCGCGCATTCCAACCGAAAGACCCAAGCAAGATGCAGAAATAGTGCAATGTTGGATCGCCCAGCGATGGAACGTCTTGCTACAAGATGCCGTAGCAACCGCGAGGCTCATAGCAAATGATGATAGCGAGTACTATGACATAAACACCCATCTGAGCTGGCAGCATGCCGTGGTGCGCATACGCCCGCCATCTCTTCCCGTACGTTACAGCGTGCAATTGTGACGTTCTCCAAAGAGACCGATGAAGAGCTGGCGTCCCCCGAGATCCCGGAGGCCATCCGGGCACAGCTTAACGTCAGTTGAGACTACCGGACACACTCGCACGAATACGTCTACTGCTTCGAAGGCGGTGACGAAACTCGTGACAAGGCCAGACTGCACCTACCTGGCATTGATGCCATGCAGACGATCCCTGCGGGACGATAACTGACGAGACAAAGAAGGCACCACGTCGCAAGGCGATGGCGAAGGCACTGGCCAGCAATATCCTAAGTTTTGTGGTAGGCACTATTTGTACTCCTCAGCATTCATAATACTAATGCCACCAGACAAAGGCGCGCGACGACGAGCGGTATTTGGGGTTATGGCGCTCCTCGACGAGGACTGTACAATAGATGTAAGCTGATAGTCCGTGGCTTTCGCGTTCAAGCTGCACGAACACAGCAGTAACCCAAAGATGCTGGAATTGGCTATTTATCCTGAGACATAGTGCGACGCGTGCAAGGCGGCTGACATGATCTGCACGGGGTCCGAAATGGTTGCGTCACGTTGTGCCATGTGCCGCACCCGTAAGAACAAAATGCTCCAACGCGACCCCGCTGGACATAAGGTGAGCGTTTTCATAGACACACGGTCTAGTATTATGTTACGGCAAATTAGGGTAAGGCAAGCAACAAGCGCACTAAAGTTGCGAATGGTCTATCGGGTAATTCAGAACAGTACCAGGGTCTCCTCTTCGTCTCTGCGCTCCCCTACGCAAACGTTCGCGGCAGCAGAATATCCGTGCAGCCTGTCAATTGCCTCCCATTTGCGTCGTGCGTCCGAGGACTCCCCATTCGAAGGCCTTCAACATCAAATGCAGACGCTGATCAACCGAAATGCTTACATCCTTCCTCAGGCCGAGTTTAGTGCTACAGAAACTGAATTGTTCACAGGTATGGTGGAGGTCCAGTGCAGGGTAGACCGTTTGTCACAGAGGAAGTGAGCAGCATTTGTACTGTAAACCGATGGACCGAAGCATACGCGCCCTTGTTGTAACTTAAACACAATATGTTTGTACTATTTCTTGAGCAGTACTTTCCCTTGCACTTTATGTAAGCAAAGTGTTGCCACGCGATTGGCCAATTTCACTTCACACACCGACTATAACCACAAATTATACCCACACACTGCACAATGGCACCCACGAGCAAGGGAAAGGTTGGAGGCGTCAGCGTAGGGTCTTTCTTTGAGTTGAAATCCGAACTCGCAAAACAAGCAGATGAATTCTCAAGAAACAAAGCCATTAGCGGCCCCAAGTATGTTGTCGGTGAAACTAAGAAGAACAAGGTATGCATGTTGACATACACACCCAAATTTCCCACAGAGCCCACTGAAATACGGCGTTTATGTATCTAGAAGTCGACAGTATGGACGCGATCTAACAAGGGAATTGAATCCCGAGCAAGACGAGATATCGAACTGGAAGACGTCAGCAAGGTGACAGTGGAATCAGCTCGGGCTGCGCTTGAGCGCAAAGCTCAGCTATACGAGAAGCTTCGGAAGGGAAAGTCGGGTGGCATCAGCGAGCAGCAATATGATGCATTATTGGTTGACGTGAGTGCAGCTGGGCTACTCGGACAATGTATATGTGCTGATTTTCTACGTGTGTTGGGTCAGTTTGATTCCAAAGACGTAGATCACTACGAATCTGATAGCGACGGTGTTGATGAATCCGCCACTGTTCCCCGGGCCTCGGAACATGATGTGAGTGTGGCCTATTACTATTAGTGACCCTGGTGTGACTATTTTTTTTTGGTTTCACAGGACGATCCCATCATAGAATACGAGGACGAATTCGGTCGCATACGAACCTCACGCAGATCTGAAGTGCCCCGACATCTGTTACCCACATCCAAAGATCAAGAAATAGAAGACGAGTAAGTCGCTACTGTCACTATCTCCAAGCTTCTAGCGTTAACGACGATCTTTCAGCGACGTCATATGTGCGTATATGCAGGGTTTTCTATCACATACGACTGATTCCTGATGTGGATCACAGATAACCCTGTCAACTTCTTCCCCGTTTATGAACCTTCTGTAGAACGTGTCAAGGCTGTGGAGGAGGAGCTTATCGATGCGCAAACACGCCCTGACACACACTATGACGCAGCAAAAGAAGTCCGTACCAAGGGTGCGGCTTTCTATCAGTTCTCTGCGGACGAGGAAACCAGGAAGCAGCAGATGGAAGAACTGCGGTCGGCGCGTGAGGAGACGAAGCAGACGCGAGAGGATGTGGGTGCTGTGGATGTACGACCCGGTGAGGTGGAGGGTATGCGTGCCGATGAAACAAGTTCTACTAATCGGGCCCTTGAGAAACGCAAGAGGGAAATAGAAAATAGACGGGCCTTGCTCGAGGCGAAACGCAAGAAACTGAAAGTTGATGGGAATACTCCACCTTCGCAGCCAATGCCGGAACCGCAGACACCCCCCGTTTTCAACCAAGCTACTGATCCTTTCGCTGCACTTGAAACCCAGATATCTAAACCACCGTCACGAGAATCCAAAGCAGCAATTCGCTCGAATGTAGCCAGCACCGTGGATGCCGATGCCTTTCTTGCTCAGCTCGAGCAAGAAGTACTGAAGAAGCAAAAATAGAGCCCGATTGATACACAATGTAAGTTGTGATAGGCATTCCTCAATTTTTACTTTTTCAGTTAAAACTAGTCACTCCAGGCACAGCAGATTTCCTGCCTATGATGCTGCTTATTTGCTACTTAGGGTTATACCCACATTCCCGACAACGAGAACATCGTCTCTCTGCAGTGTCACGTCTATATGCATTGTCGTCAAGAGCCCTTCACTGCAGTTGGTTCTTATTGTGTTGATGTTTGGATATATGCCGACCAAAAGGCGAGATTGTCTTTTGATCATACAGAATGTGGCACGCATAGGCACGAGATCGAAAGCATCCCGCGAGGACTTGGATGATTTACTGGACATGCAAAGGTTGGAACAAATGATAGGCTATCCGAAGCAAATACTGTTATTCCATCTACCAGATTCTTCTCAACTCTGCTACTTTTACAGAATCTTCTTGGGTGATGAATGATATTGTCACCGGCTTGGCACTACACTCCATGGCACTACTAGTCTCAATAAACTCTCTTCATATCTTTATTGACAAAATCAAGTAAGGTATGGATCAAAAATGGGTGCATTTTCCACCTTATAAACAAGGTGATATTGGACAATGGTCATTGTAGTGTTAAGATGGAATGGAAATAAATTGGCTGACTACACTGGAATAGCTCAGATACAAATAGATATCATGGCACAGTCATGTTATGTAGACACAGTAGATTCTGTTGACAAGAAAGTATGATTATATCTTATCTTAATCTAATCTTGGAGATTTCCAGAGATCACAGTTACATGTGATTCGGAGTAGTGTCAACCGGATTACTGGTAGATCACATGACTGGCTCCACAAGATAGCTGGAACTATCACATGCAAGGCACGTTACAGGCATGTTTCCAGATAACTACGTTTATGGAAACTGCACCTACTACATATGGGAATATGGTGAAATAGGCGAGAATAATACTTATCTACGCACAGACCATGTACCACAGGTATATATACCTTGTAGGATATACCATGTAGTTCTAGTTCAATACAGTTCAACTGTTCTCTCATTACTCGCTACTTCATACACAACTCAACTTCAAGAACCAGCTACTAGCTATCAAGGTATGCTTGCGCTACCCCGTTGCTGTTGCCCCAATTTTGTTGCTACAGGTTATGAGCCCTGTCTAAGGCCATACCAGGAAGCATATGGCAGTTCTGTCTTTGTCACTGTCTCCTGCTATGAACCTTAGGCAGCTTGTAGCTGAAGTTCTTCATGAGTTACCATTTGTTTTTGCCATGATATCTCTTACAGTATATTCATTTGTGTTTTGGTTTGAACACTGGAGATAAAATTACATTGCCACACTTTTTGTGTGCTATGCAGTTCATCTCTTGGTTACCTCACAGCCACCTGCTGCTGCTCCTCCTGTTACTGCTTACTTGGGATTATTCCCCAATGCAGAAAACCCTATTGGTGATGATGATGAAGTCGTTATTATTGATACCACAGCACCTCCCAGTGTCCATCAAATGGTGGACTTCTACTGAAGAGAAGCTATGCGGAATTATCACATGTATCAACCAAGGGTTAACCACAGTGGTGATTTGCTTAGTGGAAACATGGGACATATTAGGAGGCCTTTGCCTCTTAGTAGGGAGGAACAGCTCTCTCTCATCAGTCATGACTGATTTTACGGTTACATTGACAGTCACATCACTGTTTCTGATCCTCAGTGGGCATTGCCCTACCAGTTCTGCATCTTGTTCAGACATTGGCAATCTGTTATCATCAAATCTCTTCCGTATGATGAAGAGATATTCATTGATAACATTTCAGATGCCAATTACCTTCAAACAGACATCAGACTCTGACTCGAGGAATTCGCACAAGAACAGGCCCAGGCCAATCTCCAGGTGGAACTCATCTCGAGACAGCTTGCTGATTTACGTTCCCACACCTCTGGCCAGGAGCGAAAGTGAGCTACAGATGCAGGAAAGAGGAAGGAGGGAACAAGGAAGGAGAATCATAAGGATTGGCAATCATTGAGTGGTGCAACCATGATGATCTCCTACTCCACCTCCCTCCTATGCAGCTGACCACTGCAGAGCTCTTCAAGAGCGATGGTGACATCACACAGATGTGATTGCTGAGGGAGAAGTCGCTGCTGACATCCAACCTGATCTGGAGGATAACGGTCCACCTTCTACCAGAGGAGATTGGACTCAATACATGCAGGGAGTATTGGAGGAATTCTATACTGAGCTTCAGCCCAGTATAGGTTGTGCAGCGCACCTAGAAAGCCATCCTTCTGAGGAGTTTGTGTTGGACTGTACAAATGTGGTATGTTATGTAATCACATGCTAGAACTTTTGTGTCGTCCTCCTGTCCACCTCAGTGACTTACCGTGATCACTGAGGTGAGTATATGCTACTGTACATGTCTCTTGTTCTCTTGCTGATGTACTATAGTGACCTATAGACTTATAGTTTGGTGGTCAGGTGATGCAGGGAGTCATTCCAGCTTACTGGAGACGACTTGACGACACCCCTTTTCCTCTGGTTGTGAACCCGCACCCTGAACCAGAACAGGGTCAAGTCAGAGGTATGGTTGGCGAGGAGCTAGCCATCGTTTATCCAGAGAACCTGAGGGTCCATTGGGCCTTCCATGGGTTGTACTATCTCCCCTCTGCTAAGCTTCATGCTTATTCAATGCCACACACCCAAGCTAACTTCATGGGAGTAGACTATCCATCACTCCACTATGAAGATCCTGCTCTCGCAACCGTCCCAGCCTTCTGGATTGATCCCTGCCCAGAGATCTACCAGCCAGCCAGTTGTTGGCGGCATCCTCTCTACTCTGAGCAGTGATTTTCCAGAGCTATCCCATCTCTTCGGGACTGGCATGATTGGCTCGAAGTCAACTTCTGGTACACCTGGAAGCAGAGAGCACGCTGAGCGCAGTTCTCGATACCCGTGTGCATGGAGCGACCCGGTCTCCTCTTTGAGGAAAGTTGGGATCTCTGGGTGGCTCACACCACTCTCATCCATCTCGATATGGCGGACTACCAAAATGGAGCTTTTTCATTCCATGGACTCCAGCCCCACTGGCCATCTAGTCAGGATCAATGCAATGATCTCGCACTCCTGCATGACAGGCACAAGGCTGGACGAGAAGGTGATGATGCTATTGATGTTGATGCAGAATGATCAGATTCTGGAATTCCTGGAGGAGCCCTTGATTAGGTGCTACCTGAGTCCTTACTGGCACCCTATTCCCTACTCTGGGAAGGGTAAACCACTTTGGAAATCTGACAAAGGACTTATTAAGTCTGTCTCCACTTACATCTTGTATGATAAGGCTCTGGTCATTCTTTTTACCCCTTACGAATTTTTTCACAGTCTATGCTTACTTTTGAATATTGGTCTTTGGATGGCAACCAGGTTGTCTCCAATTACCATTATTGTCCTGATTATGGTTTGGATATTTTCCTTGACTTTTCATCTAGGCATTGGTCATATACAACATTTACGATGCCTATGGACTCCTTGGACTCCTCATCTTCAACAGAAGAGGATATGCAGTCCAAATCTTCTTCATCTTCCAAGGAAGAACTTGTCTTTCTTCCACCTGCTTCTACTACCACTGTACCAGAACTGATTTTACTAAATCTTTTTGATTTCTGAATATACCAGAATCATTATGTCTGGAAACACTGGTGACATAAAGAAGACCACACCCATTCTTACTGGCACATCCAATTACTTGGAATGGAAGTCTGCCATGAAGTCGCTCTTGCAAGTCATGGGAGTATGGTGCTATGCGCATCATCAAGTAGCTGCTGTTGTTGCTGGACAGGCTGGTGCAACTGCTGAGCAACAGGCTGCTGATGAAACCAATCAGGATAAAGCCCTTGGTACAATTACATACTACACATCCACACTCATCAGACAGAACCTGATGAATGAGAATGAACCCCATACTGTTTGGGAAGCACTCAACATGTCTTATGGGACTCCTGGTGCTGCTGGTGTCTTTGTTTAGTTCAAATATCTCACATGGATGATAATTCCAGGGAATCTGTTGAAGTCGCATGTGCACCCAGCGTAAACCGTCAATGAAGTGTGCACTGCGACCCATATTAGTGTAGACTTAGTAATAGTCCTTTTTAGAGTAGATGTTACATGTCACAGTCACGCGTCACACTATTTGTTGTATATAAACAGCATTCATCGCTTATATAATATAACAGCTCTTGACCAGCTACCACTACCATCTCTGGTTGTGCACTCCACCCAACAGGTGAGTTGGAGTAGCAGTTCCTCTACATATATAGGTATTGCTTCAACAGGTTATGAGCCCTGTGAGCACACTGTGTGCAGCAATGCACCAGACAGTGCTCCAGCTCCCTGAGCGTTGCTTTAATTAGCTTGACACTGTGGACCAAGTGAGCTCCTAGCTGAGCCCCTGCACAGCCACAAGGCAAAGTCGGTTGATGACTTGCACCAGACAGTGAGCTCCTAGTTGAGCACCTGTATTGCCCCAGGTGAAGTTCGTCGATGACTTGCGCCAACCATGGCGAACATTGTCAACGACTTGCGCTGGCATGACCTAGTCATGAGTTAGCTGTTGACAGAAGTGCTTTCACTAGCACTCAGGTGTTTCTTCTTTTCTTGCTTGTCCATTGTCACATTCACTTGCTGACTCTGTTGACTCCCAACAGAATATCACCATGTCCAGTGCTCTCAACAAGATGGTTCCCGTGTTCACTGGCTCCAACTGGCAGCAGTGGCACACCTCTATGCAGGCCTACCTCCAGGCACAAGGCCAATGGTATGTCTACTCAATGTCGCAACCCGCTGATGGTCACAATGACCGAAAGGAATGGGACAACAACATCGAGAGAGCGCTCAGTAACATCACCTTGCACCTCGCCCCCTCAATCCAGGTTGCTGTCTCGAATCTTGACAGCATTAAGGATGTCTGGGACCACCTGAAGAAGAACTTCAGCGCCCCGAGTATTGGTTCCGCCTACGCTGAGCTTAGCAAGCTCCTCTCGGCTACCATTCCCACTGGCTCCCATCCTGCTCCGGCTATCACCAAAGTGCTTAGGCACTTTGCTTATCTCAAGGACACTGGCTTCGAGTTCCCTGCCTCTGTGCAGGCAATGATCATCCTTTGCAAGCTCCCTCCCACTATGGAGGTTGTAGCTCAGATCCTCAGCCAGACATCACCGGACAAGAGCAAGAACCTCAAGCCCGATGGGATTGTCAAGGCCGCTATGCTCTCTTTTGAGCAGAAAGGTGCCTCTTCCCATGCCAGAGGCAAGGGCCCCCAGGCCAACAAGCTTAGCACTGTGAAGCGCAAGCCAGCTGACCCCAAGTTCGCCCAGCAGCAGCAGCAAGGCGGGTCCAATGGCGGTATGAGCAGAAATGCTCCTGCCCAAGGACAGGGAGGCTGCACTCAATGTGGCAGCAAGAAGGCTCACGCTCACCACGAGAACGCCCAACAGGCAGCCTTTGCCACTTACGTCCACTACGATGGACCAGAGCCCACCATCGACCCTTGTGCCTTGGCTCACACTCCTGGTGCTGCCCACTACTATGGCCCCTCTGCATTCAATAATACTATCCGGGCCTTCGATTTGGCACACTGTCTGGGGGTAGAGCCCTCCTGCCAGACCATCCACACCCTCGACCAAGTCGTGTTGATGGCCAGTGTGAACCTGGACCAGCCTGAGGCTGGTCCCTCCTCGCTGAAGCACCCTCGTCTTGAGGAGTGCATCACCATGTATGAGGAGGATGCCATCTCCCTTGGGGATGATGAACTGTTCGCCCATGAGCCCTTCACCAATGATGAGTTCGACGAAATTGATGCGATGGTCCTTGACCACTACAATGCAACATCGATGGCGATGGGCACGGAGGCCAGCCTGTTCAGGCAAGTACCTTCTGCATGTGTGCTGATCAACACTGACACACTCCCTTTACATGTGCGCTACACGCTGTCACTGTATATAGTGAGTAGTAACTACAATATGTCATGTCATATCTTGAGTAAAGCATATATCTGTTTGTGTTTGAATGATGCATGCTGTGCTGGATGTAAGGGAAAAATGGTTGACAATAGCCAATTATCTGGTGCCTTCTGGCTTCTAGACTCTGGCGCATCATGCCACTTCACCGGTGACATAGGCAATTTTGCCTCTTAGAATGCACTAAAATGAGTGCACTACGCCAAAATGGCAAATGGTGTAGCATTGATTGCTGGTATTGGCACAGTATTACTCCAGTGCCTAGACCACAACTCTGGGGATGAGAAAGTTACTACACTCACCCAAGTGCTCCATATGCCAGGTGCTACTGCACACCTTATTTCTATGGGCAAAATGCTCCAGCGTAACTACAAAGTCACTGGCAATAAATGAGGCATTAGCCTCACTCACAAAGCTGAACGCCTATGGTTTGGGTCAGACCCAGAAGACAATCGCAACATCATTTTTGGGATTGGATCTATCCCAATAATTAGATCTAACTATGGTGCCAATCACTTAGAGGCCATTACATTTGTGCAGTGGCCAAATTGGCTGGACAAAAATCAAAACCTAACCCTAACCCTATGGAAGTGCTGACTGGGCAAACTTTGATCAGTCTGAGGGGGGTGTTGCTGACTGATTGATCTTAGTTCTATTTCATAAAGTTTATGCTAAGTAGCACACACATGTACTACTATAGCACTATGTATTCCTGTGTAGATGAAGTATACCAACCCCAAAGAGAGCATCAATCTCATCAGTGATGATGCAAGTGTAAGTTCACATAAAAGAGATAGTAGGGTTAGGACACACCAAATTTTCCATGTAATTGTTATAGTTTGAGCTGTGCATGGATGTAGTGGCTTTGACAGCTACACCATGTATACATCCTGCATCAACATAATTTTGAGCCTTGTGCAGATGAAATCAACAAGTAGCTGAAAACTGGTCTACAATGGCACTTTCTATCTTGCAACTTGACCTTGAAAGTGCAGTGCTGGGGAACAGAGCTGCAGTCTACAGTCACCTTGTTTACAAGGTTACTACACATAGAAATTGTAGACACTATTTTTTTCATCTGTGCAATTGTTCATAGCTCTCTACCTTGGCAAAGCCATGGTTCAGGGACTGCTATGTGATAGCACAGGGACTTGTCAGAAGGATATGGTTAATGGTTAGAGATATATGACATCATGCATACATATAAACAAGGTGTCCTCTATTCTCAATGGCTTTGAGATTCACACAGGAAAAACTCTTATCAAGAGAAACTCAGTTGCACAGCATTTTCACTAATATGGAAGGTGATATACACCATATTTGGTAATATACCCCTTTCTGGCCAATTTCACACTTCGTGAAATTTTGATGGTTCAACTTTGACTCAATTAAAAATCCCTTTTACAGTTTTGTTCCCTTGGTCAAATGGAGCATTTTTGTAAGAGGAAATCTTAATTGGACTTTTTTTGGTGAGTCAAAAATGTTTGCACAAAAGTAGTGGCCTCTAAGTGATTGGCACCATACATCACCTCTGTGAGCAAAGTCGATTATGTCATTATGCACCAGAGATTCAGGCACCCCTCGAAGGAAGTACTCCAATACGTGCAAAAGCATATGCAGCACTTCCCAGAGATCCACTTTCCTACAGAGGACTGTGTTTGCCCTGGATGTGCTCTTGGCAAGATGCCCAATCAAGCTTTCCCTGAGAATGAAAGACGTGCTTCCAAGCCCTTCGAGCTGGTGCACTCTGATCTCAAATCCTTCCCAGTTATGTCATACTGGAAATTCAAATATGTTATCACCTTCTACAACGACTATACTTCTCACGCCTGGACTATGCCTCTTCACTCCAAAGCTGCAGTGATTATGGCTGCCAAAGATTTCCTCGAAATGGTGCATGTGCAACATGATGTGCATGTCATTGGATGGATGTCTGATGCTGGCAGAGAATACAAATCCAATCTGTTTGATCAAGCACTCCTTGAGAAAGGAATTAAAATATACCAAAGTGCTCCAAGAACCCCCATGCAGAATGGCCACACCGAGCAACTAGGGTGCACTCTCATGGATAAAGCTGAGTCTATGTGGCATTAAGCCTGCATCCCTGACTCCTGATGGGAATTTGCATTCACTCATGCAACCCACATCTATAACCGTACCCTGGTAGCTCGCCTGCAATGATGCACCCCCCATGAAATGCTGAAGGGGGAGATGCCTAACATCGACCACCTCTGTGTATTTGGCTGTGGAGCCTTTGTCTACCTCCCAGCCTCGGCTAGAGCAAATAAGATGGCTCCCAAGTCAGAGCTTATGACCTATGTCGGTGTTGCCCCTGGCAATGAGCACAACGTCTTGTTTATGCGCTCCACCAATGCAGTGTTCACCACTGCTCACACTGTCTTTGACGAGCATCACTTCCCTCGCTGCCCCCAAAACAGGCACAAACCTCTCGAGAACCCTTTTGGAAGGGTAAATCCAAAACCTACCACCAATTGACCAGGGAATACCCCTGATGATGTCGACAGTGATGACAATGTGGAACATGACCATGGCTACCCACATCCCCAAGCACAGGATGACAATCCAAAGTGCGAGGAACCAGAGGCTCCTGAGGAAGAGCCTAATCAAATAAATCATCCCCATACACCATCTCCAGTGCCTCCACCGGCACTGAGAACACCTTCACTGGCTAGAAACCCACCACCTCTGGCACCGCAGTGCCCTGGCCGAGCTGAACACTGCCAGAATTTGCCGCGACCCCCTGCAGTTAATATACCTGCCTGCCCCCAACGTGAACATAGAGCGCCATTGTGCCCCAGTAACATGTATGGTGAGCGGTGACATCCTGTCGAGCAACTCTGGGATATCAAAAGTGCCTCTTGATGGCGAGACACAGTGGGTGAGGCCCCTAGGCCCCCACAACTGGACACACCAGACCATGTTCCTGGTGGTTTCCCTGACACCTCTGCAACATCAGCAAAACACAAAAAAACCTTCAGTGTGCCCTAGTAAGACAAAGTATTGTAAAGTAATTAGCTAGTATCAAGCACTGTACAACCTTGCATAGTCACCCAGCTACCCAGTGCATCTTGGGTACTCGAGGCAAAATACCATCAGAAGCTCATAGCCTCACATTCCCATAGTTGCCCAGCTATCTAGCTTTGCAGATTGCCAAGTGTCATATAGTGAAAAGCACAACTATAGTAGGTACTACTATTCTTTGCGGATACCATCCCATCCCGCTAAGCACTGTCCCATCCCTCTGCTACTCCAGCATCTTCGTCGCCCTGTGTCTCACCACCATCCTTGTGTCTGCTGGAACGCATGTCACCTTGTCATTGATCTCCCATGTCATTGTCGTTGTGTCACCATCGCACTGGCCATCTGAGTTATGTTCTTGCAGTCGTCATCACTGCCATCATCATACCGCCATGGCACTGAGCATGTATCTCAGCTTGTGGTCGTTGCCTGCATAGTATCGCTGCCCCACGTTGTCATTGTCATGCGGTTATGGCACTGGCCATCTACATCATGCCGTCGTCATCCTGTCGCCATGACACTCGCCATCTGCGTCATATTGTTGTTGTTGTTGTTGTTGTTGTAGTCATAGTTGTTGCTGCTGCGGCCCCTGTGTCTCGTCACTGGTCATATCATCGATATTCCATCATGGCGCTGACCAAGCACATTACCTTGTTGTTGTCGCCTTCTCTAGATTCTCTGCGTGTTCTAAAAAGGTGCTTGACTCTTTCGATCATGGGTGGAGATAGAGTACGTGTCAAGAGTGGTTGAATACAATGGGCTTGTACTGGCATAGTCGTTGTCATCCAGAAAAAGACCCTACATCAAAAACAAGTAAGTCAGAGCGGGGAGAATGAAAATAAAAACAAACCTAGCATATATGGACATCCGCTCGAGGGGGAGTAGTACGAGCTGTAGCATGGTGGTGCATAGATTGTCCATGGGGCGGTCTTATGGCCAATTGTCATCATGGGTGGCCACCGTCGTCGTCACTGCTTGCTGTATGCTGGTGGGACGATTGATATCATCGAAACAGGCAGCACTGGGTGACAGACCAGCAATGAGGGGCGACGAGACAGTAAAAAAAACGCACGAATGGGAGGGACGATCAATATCATCGAAACGGAGGCCACACTTGGTGATGGACCAGCAATGAGGGGCGATGAGATGGTAAAAAGACACTACATCAAAAGCAATGAAGTCAAAATGGTAAGAATACAAATGGAAACATACCATATACAGGCCGCTGCTTGAAGCAGGTCACCTTGTGGCCAATCGTCGTCACTGATTGCTGTACAGTGGTGATGAAAATGGTGTCCTTGTGGGCAGGTGATAAGTCGCTCAGTACCACATGACTGATATGATCAGCACAGCACAACAACAGTGGCAAACTGTGACAGTAGTACAATATAGCACATGTGTACATATATATGATAAGACAGTCATACATCATGGACAATCATACTACCTACTAGTATAGACAATGTTAATCCAGCCTGATTGTGAGCAGTCGACCTGAGGCAGATTCAATAACAGTTCCTGCAAATGCAATGTCAAGTACACAGTAAGCCAATGAACAGAACAACATACCATCTGATGCTCGTACTACACAAGCCTTCCTGGCAGGAGATGAGACAGACGAACTGGCATAATGACCATGCCGATTCATTGCCACTCGCATGATCCCCACGTCCACCTCTTTCTTGTCAAGATTCGTGGCCCTATGCCATGCTTTGAATCGGTACAACTCTGTGATGGTCTCATACTCATGAGCACAACAGGATGCAAGAGCATGTTCTGCCCGAGCTACTTCCCACTGTGCACGAGCCACATCCAGGATGAGCAGCGCCTCTGTACCAGTACTAGTACTGTAACTGTCAGATGATGGATCAGACTGAGTCGAGTTAGTACAAGGCTAAATGTAGTACTTATTGATACACACCAAGAAGCCAGGCATTTGCAATATCTCATATATTTCCTCCAAGTCACTGTCTTTCTCTATCTTCTGGGAGTTTTGAGAGAATTTATAATCATTCGGATTTGTGGTAGACGGAGATGGAGAAACCTGCTCATGAAGGGAGTTCATCAATTTGTGGTCAAGTCAACACTTGTGAAATGCCTTCAACGTTACCACAATGGATATTTGACTCATGTTTTGGAGCTCCGAAATCTGGTATTCAATATTCGTCTGACATGCCTCATTGTCCGAGCTGCGGCAAAGGTTTCAAAGATGCTGCTTCTGTTGCAATGCACATGAGCTAGCCAACTTCCGGATGCAATACCTGGGTAAATGATCTTGTCCGTCTTCAAGAAGAAGAACTTGGTCTTCCAAGTACTTCGGCTGCCAGAAATCCGAGTCTCTCTGCCCATCACTCGTATGCGTCGGATCTCCCTGCAGCTGGAGCTTTTCACGATGGTCCCGATGCAATGGCCATTGATGACGATGAGCTCTATGAGCCCACTTCCATACCGAACACTCAGATCAAAGACTGTTTCCCAGGTGCAGCCCAAACTTTCGGAAAGGGCCAGACATTCTTGGACAAGTTCAATACAGATAAGTTTTGTCACCATCGATGGGAAAATCTCTATTACCCCTTTGCATCTCAGCCAGAATGGCACCTAGCTTTATGGCTTCTTCATTCTGGCATTAGTATGTCTGCAACTGACGAGTTTTTATCACTTGAGATAGTGAGTTTTCATTTGAATTTTGGTGTATCACCTATCATTCACCGTGTCTTGACCAGATCAAAGCATTGCGCCTCTTGTTTAATACTGCAAAGGAACTATGTGGACGTGCCGAGTTGTTACCAAGTGGGCCATGCTGGCAATCCATGCAGGTCCAAACTACTCACCCGACGAAGGCTCCCATGTATTTGTACTGGCACGATCCTTTGGACTGCCTTGCATCCATCCTCAACCATCCTTTATTTGCCGACCACCTGGAATTCGTCCCTCGCCGTGTATACACAACAGAGACAAGGGAACATTGTGTATATACAGAGTGGATGACAGGTGATGATGCATGGGAAATGCAGGTGCGTATTCATTACCTGTACACTTGAATCATGGTCTTATAACAAGCAGTCACATCTCCCCCATGGTGCGACTCTCATCAGCACAATTCTTTCCTCGGACAAAACTAATATATCGATGCTGAGTGGTGGCCACATCACTCATCCACTCCTTATAGGCCTGGCAAACATCAAGATGTCCACCAGGCTCAAACTATCGTCCCATTCGTTCATGCTCACCGCCCTTCTTCCCGTCCCCAATTTTATTCACCTGAGTAGACGTATGCGCGGTGTCCTTGAGGATCAGCTTGTACATCAATGCCTCGACATCGTTCTCTCCCCCCTTAAGCAGGCCACGAGACTTGGAGCTATGATTCCTGATTTTAATGGTGACATGCGATATTGTTTTACACCCCTTGCAAGCTATATCTGCGATACCCTGGAAGCAGCTATGCTGGCTGGCGTCGGCGGAAAGACTTCACCACTCACGATGGTGATGTTTAAGCAATTTGGCAACCCTTTTCATCACAAGCCACGCACGCGCAAGACCACCCTTGCTCAGCTGTTGGTTGCCAAATCCAAGGCCGACCCTGCGGATGTCGAAGCTTTCTTTCGTGAAGCACAACACTTTCGTCTTAATGGTGTCCATGAACCATTTTGGAGAAACTACCTCCTTGCATGCCCAAGCTCATTTCTCACTCCAGAATTCCTCCACTATCTTCACAGGAAGTTTTGGGACCATGATGCTAAGTGGTGTATCAACGTCGTTGGTGCTGCTGAGATTGATTTCCGCTTTTCGATCTTACAGCCCATTGTGGGGTTTCAGCACTTCAAGGGCGGCATCACCAAACTGAAACAGGTTACAGGCCGCATCCATTGTGATATCCAGCATTACATTGTGGGCATAATCAGTGGACCATCCCCTGCTGGATTTGTGACTGCAATTCGTGCTCTCATGGACTTCCGCTACCGAGTCCAGGCCCATCAAATTGATGATGGTGACACAGCCGTTATCAATGATGCTTTGAGCGAGTTCCACGCAAACAAGGATGTTATTCTTCAGCTTGGGGCCCGATGTGGTGAGGGACAGAAGAATCCTATCAACAATTGGCAAATCCCAAAGCTCGAGCTTATGCAAAGTATTGTGCAGACATGATTCCTCTCCCCTTGCGCATGTTTTCAGTCAATAATAACACAGCCATTCACCTCAGTTACGACCCGTCTATACGGCAGATGATCATCAATGATGCTGCTGAGAAATATGGTCTACCTGACCTCCGGCCTGCCTTGGCTGACTTTTTAAATAGGGAAAAGGCATGTGGTCCTGACACTGTGCATCCAGTTGGCAGGCAACAAAGGGCTTTGAGTGTGTCCTCACTGCCATTCAACGAAATCCAAGTTTGGTTCAAGGTTCGAGTCCAAAACACCGAGTTTGGCAATCCCAGCATAGTGGTCCCAGTGCAAACACTCTTTTCTTCCCCACCAGATGAAAGCTGGTCCTTCGGATGGTATGACACAGCAATATTCAACATTGATTCGGAGTCTAGGTGGCCTGAAAGTGGTTTGAAAGGTTTGTGTACAATATACACAATACACAATAGTTTACCATGTCTCACAGGACATCACATATGCCAGCTCCGACTTATCCTGCGCCCCCTTGGACGCAAGGGCACGGAGTGGCCGTGGATAGACCAATTTCTAGTCTATGTACATTGGTTTGATGCAGTTGGTCAAGATGCGACCCAGCTTGATATCCTCAAGAGAGCAAAGTGTGCCAGCAATCAACGCCTTGGGGACATCATCCCTCTCAGCCAGCTTTGCACATTTGTACACCTCATACCTCACTTTGGACAGACAGCAGACCGCCAATTGACCCAATATAATTCCATGGAACTTTTGAATGAGTTTTATCTGAATAAGTATTTCGACAAAAATATATATTTAGAACTTGTCATCATCCCTCCTCCACCAGCAGCTGTCACATAGTAAATAAGACAATGGCATCGTGGAATCTGAGGAGTGGCACACTCAAACCCCTTGGTTCTCTCCCACCTCCCAAGAACGGCCACAACATCGCAGCCATGGACAAATTTATGGCATCTGAGCTTGCTGGTGCTATCATTAATGAAAAACGAGACAAAAATCAAGCTTGCAACCTTGGTTTTCTCATCAACGTCATTTTTGCAACATTCAAGGAAGATACTCACACTGCTATCCATGCAGATGACTTAATTGTGACTCCCAGCACTTTGAAGGAACACTCCTCAAGTTTGCTCGTAGGTACCACAGCATCTGAACCCCACAAGCTGGTACCTCTCTATGATTCACAGAAAAAAAGGTGGAATTGGGTTTTTCTGGCAGGAAATTCGACCTCTGGGAGTGGTCTTTCAAACGAGGCCCAAATCACACTTTTCTTAAACACCATTGCAACCGCTGTAGCCAACTCCACCAAAACTGATTGTACAGCCCTCTTGCCATGCCAGCGATGTATTTGGATGGTGGACTGGAGTAGCCAGTGTATGGCTGGCTCAACGGGCTATAACCGAACGCCTGATCTCGTCCTTGTCAGCAACATGATTACGTCGCGTGATGAGATTACATGGCTCAGTCCAAAGGTGATCGGAGAGTACAGCAAGGAGTCGTTTCAGCCGGCGTCTCGTATCGGAAGGACAATGGATACGAAGGTGTACCTTGTCATGGTAGATCAGCCCTGGAGGTGTTTTGTTCTTGGGCTGTCCCTTGCTAATGAGGAACTTCGGGTTCACTTCTACGACCACTCCGGTGGTTTGATTTCCCCACCTTTCAACATCCATGTGGAGCCAGATTCTTTTCTGTATATCGTTAGTGGGCTTGTGTTTGGTATTCGCTCATGCATCAGCTTCGACATGACTATCAAGATCTCTCCTCCCCTGATAAACAGTCATAGGCAGGTAACAGCCAAGTCTCCCCCCGCCAAGTCTGGGCCCTCTGCTACTGGTCATCCCCCACGGGTACTCACATCACCACAACCACATCTGCCCCCCCCACTTCTCGACTCGCAACTGCTGCTTTCTACAGATGCCCCCCCCTGAATCGCAGCCGCCATGTGCAGACAGCCCCCCATCTTCACCATTGTGCAAATTGCAGCAACATTCTGGGGATCAGGCCCCATTACCTGTGCTCAGATCAGTTGCACCTGTGCATGAATCCCTCTTGTTGTTGTCTCCTGAACCAACACCATCCATTGGGACTATACAGGTGGGGCAAATAATTTATGATATCATGGAGGTTTTGTTTTCCAGCACTGGGTTTCTTGGACGGGGCATGGTTTGCTACCTTGTACGTCGTGATGGGGAGCTCTACATTATCAAGGACCACTGAGTTCAGAACAACATAAAACAGTATCAAAGTCCTTTGCAAGAGGTCAATATGATGAAGCTCATTCAAGGGATTGACGGTGTCCCCACCCTGATTGACTTCTGGGTAGTTGAGGTCTTACCCGGTGTTCCGGATGTAACTCAGCGTTATCGCCAAGAAAAGTGGTGGCAAAACATGAAGTCTACATGGACTCATGTTCATCTCATCATGAAACCTTGCGCATGCCTGCTCACCATGTTCAGAACCAAGAAGGAGTTTGTTTCGTGCGTGAGGGATATTTTGAAAAGTATGTCTGTGACCTGCAATGCTGACATCAAAGACACATTCACTTCCATCAACAGTCCAACAAGTGGCCGTGGAACAGAGGGGAGTACTACACCGAGACTGTAGTATCAATAACACAATGATCAAAGATACTGAGAATGGGGCCCGTGGGTTCCTTCTTGACTAGGAGTTTGCCATCCAAATTAACATGCAACATCTGTCGCCCTTGCTGACTGCATGGCTAATGGTCACTTTAGAGGGTACCCTACCATTTCTGTCCACAAGCCTCCTCGACCAGCTGAGGGACTTTGTTCACCCCATAGAAGCCTCACCTGCCCAGAAAAGTGCATCCTGCACATATGTCAACCTTCAATCCCCTGTCACAATCAGGCACACCTATGCTGACGACATCAAATCCTTATTCTATGTCTTTATTTGGATTCTCGTCCTCTATGATGGTCCACTTGGCCGCAAGCACGAGGGAATTGGGCACGAGAACACCCTTCTTTCTTTCTGGAGCGAAGAAGCATCCAAAAATCTTGAGACTGCAAAATTTGCAAAGTTCACATTCCTCGTTTCAAAGTGGAGCAATCTAAACACTCAAATTGCACCTTATTTCGCCAACTTCCTCCCATTTGCGGAATTGTGGCACGCACTTCTTGGACAGTATGTACATAAGGAGGCTTCCATGCTTTTGACAAAGTCCTTCAGATTCTTGATGATTTCTTGACGAAGATGCCTGATTCCAAGAAACCTCCAGTCATGGTTACAGCTGTTTGCAAAAGATCGCGGAAAACACGAAAACCAAATTCACCTGGCGGGAAGGACCCCAGAGGTAGCCCTAGTAGTCATTATTATTAGTAATCTGTACTAGTCCTACAATTACAGTATGAGCTGGCTTTCCCACCTTCCACAACATCCTGCCCATGCCTCACAAAGGCGCCTCAGAGGACCTGAAGGCTCGTATCCCATTCCTCTATCGTGAGGGATATCCTGTCAAAGATATCTGTCACTTGCTCGGTATCAAAAAAACACTTGTTTACAATGTTCTCGGCCAGTATCAATGACTTGGCACTGTCTCAAATCCTTACAAGTACTCATGCACAGTGGGTCGCCCTCATGCCCTCAATCAAGCTGACTATACCTTCCTGTCTGCTATCATCGACCATCGGAGATCAATTTACCTTGATGAATTACTGGAGGAGCTGCAGCTCAAACGCAATGTTCAGACCACTCTTTCAACCCTCTCTCGCACCCTCAAGCAGCTTGGTGTTACTCGCAAGATGGTCTCTGCTCGTGCCTATGAACAGAATCAATTATCGCGGGCACTGTATATGAATCAGATTGCTGAAGAGGTTCCTGACGCGAACATGCTGATGTTCATTGATGAGGCTGCAAAAGATGAACGTACGGTATTCAGGAGATTTGGACGCTCAAAACGGGGCATTCGCTGCATCACTCGGAGGCGCTTCATCCGTGGGACACATTATTCCATCATCCCAGTCCTCACACTCGATGGAATCATTGCCTATGACATCGTAGAGGGTCCAGTCGACACAGAATGATTTGTCAAGTTCCTCAAAGACCAAGTGGTGAGTTCAAGAGCTTCACTTTACTGATTTTGTTGATGAATGATTCGAATGTAGATGCCGTTCACAAACCCCTACCCTGGCCCTCGCAGTGTCCTTGTTATGGATAACTGCCGCATCCACCATGGTGACGAAGTTCACCGTTTAGTTGAAGAGGAAAATCGTAAGTTACAGTTGCCCTTCTGAACACAACAATGATCACACTGACTTCCTAGTTTGCAAACTCATTTATCTCCCTGCTTACTCACCAGACTATAATCCGATTGAACAAGCTTTTTCAGCCATCAAAGCTTACCTCCACCGTCACTCCCATACTAACCCACCTCTTATGTCCATTGTTCACGCGTGTCAGAGCATCACACCAGACAAGGCATCGGGGTACTTTAGGGCATCGGGGTACATTGTCTAAACCTAGCTACATATGTACTATCGTCTATGTGAAATTTAGTGCGCACATTCTGTTCTGCCTGGTTCAACATGTGTTTGTGGCAACTACTAGTATGACATGAAGTAAAAAAAGAGTGCAACAATGTGACTACTTCTAATCCACTTGCGGCTCCTCCTCGTCAATAATGTACCCAGCTGGAACAGGGAGCCACTGTTTCTGTGTATCGCAGAAGTAGAGAAGGTCATAGTCATGATCTACTGGCCCAAACCCATCATCATCATCATCCTTTCGCATTGGAAGGCCACTGAAACGACAGCCACCTCCATCATGATACCGCTTGTTGTATGATACTCGCTTCTTGGCAGGCGGCTCCTGAGTCTCGGGGACCAATGGGACTGATGCTGATGTGTTGCTTCACTTGCGCTTTGCATTAGGTCCATTCCACCATGCTGTGCTGCCTTTCTTCAGGCGGATCACATCACCTGCTGGGATACCAAGATCAGAAAGGGCTTTGGCATCAACCTCTGGGAGAATGTCGGGCCCAAATCCATGCATTTCAAGGGCAGCCTTGTATGACGATGCATACTTCACACCAAGGTTTGTCTCGGCATACCGGAGATAGCGTGCTATTTGAGTTGGAGAGGGGACAGGTGGTGATGAGGCAACCTGAGCTTTCTGAGCCCGAGGTGGAGTTTGAGGTACCATTGGTTGGCCTGCAGCTTGAAGAAGACCTGATTGACCGAGTGTTTGCAATAAAAGGACTGATGTCAAAGAATTGACATCAACAGAGGGGGACGGTGAATGAGTTGCAACCTTGCGTGCAGGGTTGAGGACTAGGGCTTTGTTTGCGGGGTTGAATGATGGAATGTTCGGTGGGACAGCAATTGTCGCCAGGCCATCCTCCTAGCAATATCATCAGTTTATGAATAGATGTCATGATTCAAGGACTTACGAGTGCCAGACACCAGTCGCAGATCATTGCAGGTGTCAAGGGGATTGCTCCAAGGGGGCCGACATATGTGAGCCCTTCGTCATGCTCATTCTTGTAGGCCTTTTCCAACTTCAAGCGCCATCGAGCAAGGCGATTGTCAAGATCAGCCTTCTTTGGATGACGGGATGTTCCCTGTGAATGTAAATGTTAGCATTATTCCATGACCTGTAACTGTACGTACTGCACCACCATCAGTGGTGGGTTCTGAGTCATCCTCGGAGCCCTGTGAGACTCGAGGCAGCTTCTCGATGTGTCACATATCAACAAAGATCTTCACAACAGGCGGATGGTCGTCAGAAATTTTTTTCACCATTTCTCTGTAGTCATTGAGGTTATCAACATCAATTGCATCACTTGTCCGTTGCCTACAGGGAGAGTTAGCCATTTGCACTTGAAGTGTGACGAAGAAAGAAGAAAAACCCTTTTGTCTTGGGTGGAATATACTTGAGCGGAAAGTGCTTCTTGTCAGAAACTTGATAGTTTTCCAGTCCATGCTTGAGGAGGATACTATGCAAAAACTCGAGGTAGTTTGAATCATCGAGCACGAAAAGAAGCTCCTTCATTTTGGTGGACTTCTCTTCCTTGGACGTCATCTTTCCACGTGTTGTTTTCTTGACTTTCGAGTAGACCGTCAATGAAACAGAGAAAGACTGCAGGTCATCATTGTCCCCAGGAGGAGGAGACTGTGACATGGTAGACGACAAGGAAGGAAAGACTAGTACAAACTATTACTAAGTGTGTCTAGGGCTACCTCTGGGGTCCTTCCCGCCAGGTGAATTTGGTTTTTGTGTTTTCCGTGATCTTTTGCAAACAGCTGTAACATGCTGCACAAAATAGTCGAGCAACACAGTTTGCTCGATTCAGTTCTCCCTTCCCACCCTGCCACCAAAACTGATGCCACTAATACTGATCACACTATTATGTACCCTAGTAAGTGTTTGTATGACGAGGTTAGAAGCATGGGGAATCCTCGTGTTTCTATTAAGCGCTTCAAGGTGTAAGGTTGTTGTAGTCTTACTCTTTGTAGTATTGATACTAGTATCACTTTGTATGGCCGCATCTGTAATTTGCATGTAATTCTCATGCCTGATTACTTGCTGTTGACCTTGTGACTCTTTCGCTAGAAATTTGCATGCAGTCGCAACATATATATACACAAGTGAGTCCTTGATTTTACGCTCACTGAGTGCTCACACCAGCCTTCTGGGTATGGCATCTCAGCGGTGTCTTGGACATTTTCCACCCTCACCCACCAAGAAGTCCAAGACCAAGCGATCCAAAGGTGGTCCAGGTGATGATGCAGACAGCTCGCAGCCCTTGTGGCCCAAGAAGAATAAACAATGCAAGGATTCTCAGGCCGTTGGAAATGCTGAAGAACATGCTTCTCATGAGGAGCCTCATCGTAGTAGAAGGGCAGGTGCTGGGACAGGTGGACGGGTGTCACAGCTGGAGAAAGTCGGAAACACTCTCAAAGAGAGATCGGCACGACCCCAGAAGGTAACAACCATGACAGAATCATTGCCTGACAATCCATTTGCCCCTCCGAAGAAACAGAGAAGTAGAAAAGTGAAGGTCAGTTACCAAGCGTATCTGCGAAAGAACAGGAAATGATTTCTTGGACAGGCAAATAACCCTCCACCACCGTATCCCTCAGCTTCAAGGCCAGATATTCTTCAACAGGGTAATGTGCTGGATGGAACTCATGCCCAGGTTCATTGTCCCTATCACATCATCTCAGCTCATCTGAAGCTCATCTGATTTTATCAGGTCGCTGGTCCCCCCTCTGAGTCAATTCCACAGTTTTATCCACGCAATCAAGATGGGGATCGCTTCGGATTTTTTTTCGAATTCACTCGTCCCACCTGGCACAGAGCCAGATCTACAGGCCATCAACAACCCATACATCGCAGCAGCCCGGGCATGCACACAGGCTTCAACCATTCCCATCTCACGTTCCCCAGCGTATAACTTCAGCAGTGCTACTCAGAGTGGTCCACCACATATCCCTGACACAACACCAGCAACCTCACAATCCAACGTCCCCACATCAAACATTGACCCCACACTACTCAGTCACGCATCTGAGCTTGCTGGAGCTCCCATGAGCCTCCCTAAGCCCAATCCTCGTTGAATTGGAGATGGCTCTTCCAGTGAATCGGAGAGCTCGTCTGAACAAGACTCATGCTCCAATCAAGTGGACTCAAACTTGTCAGATGAAGATGGGGATGAGATGCCTGATGTAGGTTGGGCGGCAACTGGGAAAGCAAGAAAGACTCATCCTGGTATGCATTTGTCTGGGTTGGAGTGCCTACTGATGCCTTTCTAGGGTTTCGTCCAGAGAACGTCGTATCACCTCCTCGCGTCTGTGGTCATTTGCTCACTCCTGACCATGAATTCCAATACTCACGTGACGAGGACGATCAAGCAGCTCAGAACGCTTTGAGGGCAGACAATGATACTGCCTCAGCTGTGGTACACACATGTGAGTTATCGTGAATATACTAATTAATTGTCAGGTTACTGGTCAAGGTGAAGACGTCCTGGAATGGCATCACAAGAATAATGGGTGCCCTCTGCTCCCAACCCTGCACTACTGGCTCATCCTTCCCAGACCGCAACAGCTTTCAAGGTACGAGCTCCCTGCAACTTGAAGAAGCTCAAGGACGCATTGCCATCTCCCGACAATCTTGGGTTTTATCATGCAACATGGAAAGACTGCCTTGAAGATGCCAAGAAGGAATGCCGGGCTGCTCACGCATCAGACAATCTGTTTCCCTCAAAAGCTCGTGATCTCAATAGCTCGATAACGGAGTCTCTGGTAACAGTCATGGTTGAATGGACTAAGCAAGGTACGGTGTTCAAACCTGGTATGTCATTGCCATGTCACGCCAGAACACTACTCACCCCACTTAGGTTTTTGGCCGGAACACAAAAGAAATATGGCAATCATAGTAAGTCCCCCATATATGACAGCCTACTTGCTAATTTTCTATCTTTCAGCTTCTCAATGATCTTTCCACATGGCGCTCAGAGCTGAAGAAGGTTGCCATTGCCCTTACTCCAACATTGTTCAACCTTATTCCCCCCCATGGTACCCCATCTCGAGAATGAACCACTGTGAGTCAATGTGTGGGTTTAGGTCGAAACAACAACCCAAACACAACACCAACAAAGGACTACGAAAAGTGCAAGTGGTGGTTTACCTCTGCGGTGTCCTGAGAGGATATGCTGAGGAGGGGGAAAGGGGATCTACACCAACAGGGTGATGCAGACAGTGATGCAGGATACTCCTGGGGTACAGGAGTAATAGAAGATGAAGGGGATAGGGGTCTGGACTCTTCCTAAAGCCTAGGAAGTGTCAAAGTGGGGATTGGGTTGACTGAGACTGAAACAGCAATACTACACCTAGAGATTGGTGCAGCAAGGGGACAAGGGGGCTCCTGACGTCCAGAAGCAATGAGAGATGAAGGATTGACTGGCTAGACTCCGCTTGAGCCTAGAAAAATACTTGGACTTGAATGAATTGAATAAACTTGAGATATCAGAGCCTTTAGACCTTCACTGAAGTCTACAAGACTCAAAGTGTTGAAGCAATACCTATGTACGTAGAGGAACTGCTACTCCAACTCACCTGTTGGGTGGAGTGCACAACCAGAGATGGTAGCGGTAGCTGGTTAAGAGCTGTTGTATTATATAAGCGATGTCCGCTGTTTATATACAACAAATAGTGTGACACGTGACTGTGACACGTGACGCGTGACATGTAACATCTACTCTAAAGAGGACTATTACTAAGTCTACACTAATATGGGTCGCAGTCTTGTGCACACTTCGTCGACGGTTTACGCTGGGTGCACGTGCGACTTCAACACTCCCCCTCGCTGTGCTGCACGTAGAGCACTTCAGTGAATAAGGTGCTAGATGCTGCCAGAGGGAAACTGTAAGCCTAGTTGAGCTCTGAACTTCGTGAATTTCTTGCGTGGTAAGTTCTTGGTGAGTAGATCGGCGGGATTTTCAGCACCATCAATGAAGAATAGTTCCATGTTACCTTTCGCGACTGACTCGCGGATTCCGTGGTAGCGGATGTCGATGTGCTTGGAGCGAGGCTCCGTTACAGGGTTGGATGCCATAAATATGGACCCCTGATTATCACCACAAATCGGGATAGCTTTCAGCTTATAGCTGAGCTCACCGAGTAGACTCTGAATCCAGGTAACTTGGCGAGCGCAATCGCTCAAAGCCATGTATTCGGCTTCAGTGGACGAGTATGCAATAGTCTTCTGCGCACGAGAAGTCCAACTGATCAAGCCATCTGCAAGCTTCAGGTAGAAACCTGTCTGCGAGAGGCGAGAGATAGGGTCTGATCCCCAATTTGAGTCCGTGCATGCAATCAGGCCAGCACCGGATCCACCATTGTACACTAGGGAATAGTTAGGTGTACCAATCAAGTAGCGACAGATATAGAGCGCTTTGGAGAGGTGGTCCTGGGATGGATTCGTGGCATGGCGCGAGAGATGGGTGACTGCAAAGGCAATGTCGGGCCTAGTGCCTAACATAAGGTACAGAAGGGACCCAATAACCGTCTGGAAACGGGAGCGGAGTTCCGCATCAACAGGCTCTGTATTTTTGGTGGCATAGTAGCCAGCCGGCAGTGGGGTGCTTGCAGACTTTGCATTGAGCATGCCGCAGCGTTCAATGACCTTTTGGAGGTATGCGCATTGGTCCAAGTGGATAGCGCGACCCTTGTGAGTGATTTGCATTCGGAGGAACTCCTTAGGTTCTCCAAGGTCTCTGCACTCCCATTTGCACATGAACTGCGCTTTAATGGCATCAACAACAGCCTTGTTAGGGCCGCAGAATAAAGCATCGTCAACGTAGATAATACCAATGACAATGTTGGTGCCTTTCTTCTTGTAGAAGAAGATGCCTGCTTCAGACTTAAGGCGCTCAAACCCGAGCTCTTTGAGAGACTCATCGAGTGTGCACCACCAAGCTAGGCCGGCCTGTTTGAGGCCATAGAGGGCACGCCAGAGGCGGAGCACTTTGCGCTCTTGCCCGGGAACTGCAAACCCTTCGGGTTGTTCCATGTAGATCTCTTTGTCGAGCTTGCCATACAAGTAGGCGCTCTGAACGTTGAGTCCAGTGATATACCAGTTTTCAAGTGCAGCAAGCGCAAGCATGAGGCGCACTGTTTCAAAGCGCACGACTGGTGAGAAGACCTGGTCGAAATCTAATCCCTCAACCTGGGAGAAGCCTTTCGCTACTAAGCGGGCTTTCTTGTGGCCATCTGACTTTACATCGAAGACCCATCGATTCTTTATGACCTTCCAGTCTCGGGGACGGTCAACTAGCTCAAAGACCTTGCGCTTTCGCAGCACGTCGAGCTCTTCTTGGCAAGCAAGTCGCCAGAGTTTCTGCTCAGCTTGGGGTAAGCAAGCAATGTCCTTATAGGACCAGTTGCGGACACTCTCGTATTGAGGGTCGCGGGTTTCGAGGGCTTTGCCCATCAGATAACGGACTAAGTTTGCTCCCCCTTCCTCACACATCTTTTGCACATCTTCCTCACTGGGCATTGCAGAGGTGTCGGGGAAACCACCAGGGATATGGTCTGGTGTGTCCGGTTGTGGGGGTCTAGGGACCTCACCCACTGTTTCTCGCCATCGAGAGGCACTTTCGATATCCCGGAGTTGCTCTACGGGATGTCGCCGCTCACCATACACATTACCGGGGCGCAATGGCGCTCTACGTTCACGTTGGGGGCGGGCAGGGATATTCACTGCAGGGGGTCACGGCACATTCTGGCGGCGTTCAGCTCGGCCAGGGCGCTGCGGTGCCGGAGGTGGCAGATTTCTCGCCGGTGAAGGCGTTCTCGGTGCCGGTGGAGGCACTGGAGATGGCGTACGGGGAGGATTTATTTGATTAGGCTCTTCCTCAGGAGCCTCAGGGTCCTCACACTTTGGATCGTCATCCTGCGCTTGGGGATGTGGGTAGCCATGGTCGTGTTCCACATCGTCATCACTGTCGATATCATCAGGGGGATTCCCTGGTCAATCAGTGGTAGGTTTTGGATTTGCCCTTCCGAAAGGGTTCTCGAGAGGTTTGCACCTGTTTTTGGGGCAGCGAGGGAAGTGACGCTCGTCAAAGACGGCGTGAGCATCGGTAAACACTGCATTGGTGGAGCGCATAAACAAGAAGTTGTGCTCATTGCCAGGGGCAACACCGACATAAGTCATTAGCTCCGACTTGGGAGCCATCTTATTTGCTCAAGCCAGGCTGGGAGGTAGACAAAGGCTCCACAGCCAAATATACAGAGGTGATCGATGTTAGGCATCTCCCCCTTAAGCATTTCATGGGGGGTGCGCCATCGCAGGCGAGCTACCGGAGTACGGTTGTAAAGGTGAGTTGCGTGAGCGAACGCAAATTCCCACCAGGAGTCAGGAATGCAGGCTTGATGCCGCATAGACTCAGCTTTGTCCATGAGAGTGCACCCTAAACGCTCAGCGCGGCCATTCTGCATGGGGGTTCTCGGAGCACTTTGATATATTTTAATTCCTTTCTCAAGGAGTGCTCGATCAAACAGATCGGATTTATATTCTCCGCCGGCATCGGACATCCATCCAACAACGTGCGTATCATGTTGGACGTGCACCATTTCGAGGAAATCTTTGGCAGCCGTAATTGCTGCAGCTTTGGAGCGAAGAGGCATAGTCCAGGTGTGAGAGGTATAGTCATCGTAGAAGGTGATAACATATTTAAACTTCTGGTACGACGTAACCGGGAAGGATTTGAGATCAGAGTGCACTAGCTCGAAGGGCTTAGAAGCACGTCTTTCGTTCTCTGGGAAAGCTCGATTGGGCATCTTGCCAAGAGCACATCCAGGGCAAACACAGTCCTCAGTAGGAAAGTGGATCTCCGGGAAGCGCTGTGTATGCTTTTGTGCGCGTCGGAGTACTTCCTTCGAGGGGTGCCCGAATCTCTGGTGCATAATGTTGTAATCGACTTTGCTCATGGAGGCAATATAGTTAGATCTAATTATCGGGATAGATCTAATCCCAAAAATGATGTTGCGATCGTCTTCTGGGTCTGGCCCAAACCATAGGCATTCAGCTTTATGAATGAGGCTAATCCCTCGCTTATCGCCAGTGACTTTGTAATTATGCTGGAGCATTTCGCCCATAGAAATAAGGTGCGCAGTAGCGCCTGGCATATGGAGCACTTGGGTGAGTGTAATGACTTTCTCATCCCCAGAGTTGTGGTCTAGGCACCGGAGTAATACCGTGCCAATGCCAGCAATTAGTGCTACACCATTTGCGGTTTTGGTGTAGTGCGCTCGCTTTAGCGCGTTATAGGAGGCGAAATCGCCTATATCACCAGTAAAGTGGTGTGATGCGCCAGAGTCTAGTAGCCAGAAAGCACCAGAGAGTTCGCTATCATCAACCATTTTTCCCTTACAGCCAGCACAGCGTGCATCACTCGTTTCATGAGAACACGAACAAATATATGCTTTACTCAAGGAGACACGACATGACAAATTGTAGTTACTACTCGCTATATACAGTGACGGCGTAAAGCGCACATGTAAAGGGAGTGTGTCAGTGTCGGTCAGCACGCGTGCAGAAGGTACTTGCCTGAAAAGGCTGGCCTCCGCGCCCATCGCCATCGACGTCGCGTTGTAGCGGTTGAGGACCATCGCATCGATCTCATCGAACTCGTCATCAGCGAACAGCTCGTGAGCGAAGGGCTCTTCATCCCCAAGGGAGATGGCATCCTCCTCATACATTGTGATGTGCTCCTTGAGACGAGGGCGCTTCAACAAGGAGGGACCTGCCTCGGGCCGGTCCAGGTTCGCACTTGCCGTCGACACAACTTGGTCGAGGGTGCGGATGGTCTGGCAGGAGGGCTCTACCCCCAGACGGTGTGCCAAGTCGAAGGCCTTGATAGTATTTTCGAAAGCGGGGGGGCCGTAGTGGGCAGCACCGGGAGTGTGAGCCAAAGCACGAGGGTCAATGGTGGGCTCTGGTCCATCGTAGTGGACATAAGTAGCGAAGGCTGCTTGCTGGGCATTCTCGCGGCGAGCGTGAGCCTTCTTGCCGCTGCGTCGAGTGCGGCCTCCCTGTCCTTGGGCAGGAGCGTTTCCGCTCGTACCGCCGTTGGACCCGCCTTGCTGCTGCTGCTGCCTCTGGGGCTGCTGCTGCTGCTGGGCGAACTTAGGGTCAGCCGGCTTGCGCTTCACAGCGCTAAGTTTATTGGCCTGGGGGCCCTTA